>SNQJ01S0080428.1:14582-29523 GCA_010110895.2 Picea sitchensis | reverse complement strand
GTGGTCTGAGTCTTGGCTTCAGATTCATTTGGATATTGATTGTCTTGACAAGATATTGGTTCTCTGGTTATGGCTTCTAGTTTGGATCTATCCAGAGGTAATGGGTTGTGGGAATTCTCATAGGGTTTCTTTCTTTCTTCCCGGTTAGGGTTAATCTTAGGGTTTTACATATAAAGGTTTTAGGGGATATAGGGTAGGGTTTCTTTGATGGAACGGTTGGGAGTGTTCAAACAATTTTTGTAACTAATATACGGTTGTTGTCAACCTAGTCTCTAAAATTGTTTATTATGATGGTTTACTCATTCTCTTTAATGGAAAAGAGAAATGGAGATATATGCCCGGCTAAAGAATTGAATAGAACTACAATTATGATTTTCATTTCATGTTTCAGTTAGGGTTTTATCTGTAAATGCTTTATATTGATACTTTTATTTCTCAGAGGTTAATTGGGTTGGTCTTGTTTCACAAAGAACAGGAAAAATGTAATAGCGATGTTAGACATGAAGTGATTCAGAAGGATCTATGGAACATCTCAAAAGTTTCAGAAGTGTCCCAGTAGGCTTAGAATGATCTCGACAAATGAGAAAGGGAAAAACTTCAAAATCCCCAAAGCTCAAAAAAATTGACATCATCACGAAGAGCGCCTTATAAGCTTTCCAACAGCGTAAACGGTTTGTCAAACAGAGTTACGGATCGAAAGATATTCACAATCAAAGTTTTGGTCAACATAGTCGAGTCGGCAGGGATGAATCAGCATCCGTATTGCTAACGTCATCATCAGTACGGATGATGTCGGCATCCGTACAGTGTATGTGTCACACGCAAAGGGAGACACGTGTCATGCTGATGTCAACATGGTGACATGGCAGCAGCAGAGGCTGCCACGTGTCACCCATTTTCGACATTTTCAGGTCAACATGTGGACTAATGAGGAAATGCCACGTGGCAGATCGTACAGGAGGTCGAAGATAAATGGAATCCATACAGCCACATGGCAGGTGATGTGGCATCCGTACAAGACGTGGTAGGTGATGTGGAAATCACAGTGGCAGTGATGTCAGCATGATGTCAGCATGCTAACGTGGCCCAATGACAACGTGCCACGTGGCATGTTGATTCGACACTTTGGGCCGCCAAATGGGTCAATGAAATTGTGCCACGTGGCAGTGGGAAAATGCCCAAGGAGGACCAGAAAACCAAAAATTCAAATTAAAAAGGGGTTGGCCAACAACCAACCCCCTTTTTGCCAAATTTGGTGGTGTTCCATTATATCCAGGCTCCCCGCTAAAACAAAGTCAACCAAACTGGTGGTTACTTCTGCTATATCCCGCGTATCCTCCATTTTTAGAATGGTTCGCCATTTCGTCCGTCAAATGTGTGGCATACCTCCAAACTGAATTCCCTTCTCCTCCACCCCAGCCTTCGCCTCTAAGTGCTTAAATAATATTTGCATACAGATCCAAATCCTAAAGAAATGGATCTCAAATCTAATAAAATCTCTAAGTAAAATCAAATAGAATAACTAGAACTTAGATCCTATTTCCAAGGGATCGGATCCCATCTAAAATTGAGTTCTTCAAGTGCCACACAAATAATCTTTGAGGAGAAAGAGATCTGTTTGAATCATCTTTGCCACATAGGCCATGAGTCATCTAGAAGAAATCCACTTGATCAAAATTCTGCCACCTGCTTTGAAAGCTAAAGCTAAAGTCAGAGTTGACTAAATCTGCTCATCCTTCAAACGAAAAGGAATCCTCCTTTGAACTTTCATTTTTTACATTTGCCCCAAAATTTGAATAAGAGGATTATCTTTATCTTATTTTGGAGTTAAGATACATTTGAAAACTTCCTCAAATGATCTGGGTGAAAATACCATAATTTTTCCTACTTCTGCGCTTTCGGCAGCTAACGCATATGAAACAGAGCAGGATAAGCTGCCGAAAATATTCAATTTGCAGAGGCTTTAAAATATTGGCAATTCTGTTGTAGTAGGCCTAAAAGCAAGCCAAAGTGGAAATAGAAAAGGAAGCATAGGTTCCATTGAAACCTGGACGTCATTGGAACACCATAAGCCATTGCTGCAACACCTTGTGGAAAAGAGGTTTCTATTTCTGCAGTATTTTCTAATTTATTTAATTCAACTTCCTGTAATGACTGACTTAGCCTTTACAAACATTCCAGAATGGATGCCATTGATTTAATTAGGGTCGATTTGTCTTGCAGCTCTGAGATAAATTCATGACTTCCACAAGCTCTTGCTCCATCGAAAGATCTGGGTCCTTAGTTGACGTAGTTGTCGTTGATGGGCTATCATTGACAACATGTCATAGACCCTCCCTGTCAAGGCTCTGTTCTTCTTCTGGAAAAAAGGTTCAGGTTCGTTGCAATATTTATAATCTCGTCCTTCATATAATGAACAGATCGTGGGGAACAGTTGAGTTAGGCAGAGGTGCATTTCAATCAAATTTTACCACTAACAGCAAATAACAATTATCTATAACCACTTTCTCCTTTACAACAATTAACTCCGACTTTCTGGAAACCTGTTTAGGAATGATATCATTGAAAATAATTCCACAACACCTCGACTGAGATGATCTTTGAAGGTGAATCTATAGGCCGATCATTCTTATCGGTTTCAATGTCTCCCAGCTTCAAAATATTGAAGATAGACTCTCCTCTGACCTTTCCAAAATGGTGTATTTGCGATCAAGACAATCACATCGATCCAAAGTAATAAAAAACTGACTGTTATTTGAACTTGGATCTCCAGCATTTGCACATGCAACAAGACCCTGTGCTTAAATTTAAGATGTGAGTGAATTTCATCTGCAAATAGAGTTCCATAAATACTTTCACNATCTTATTTTGGAGTTAAGATACATTTGAAAACTTCCTCAAATGATCTGGGTGAAAATACCATAATTTTTCCTACTTCTGCGCTTTCGGCAGCTAACGCATATGAAACAGAGCAGGATAAGCTGCCGAAAATATTCAATTTGCAGAGGCTTTAAAATATTGGCAATTCTGTTGTAGTAGGCCTAAAAGCAAGCCAAAGTGGAAATAGAAAAGGAAGCATAGGTTCCATTGAAACCTGGACGTCATTGGAACACCATAAGCCATTGCTGCAACACCTTGTGGAAAAGAGGTTTCTATTTCTGCAGTATTTTCTAATTTATTTAATTCAACTTCCTGTAATGACTGACTTAGCCTTTACAAACATTCCAGAATGGATGCCATTGATTTAATTAGGGTCGATTTGTCTTGCAGCTCTGAGATAAATTCATGACTTCCACAAGCTCTTGCTCCATCGAAAGATCTGGGTCCTTAG
The DNA here is from genome assembly GCA_010110895.2 of Picea sitchensis. Taxonomy (NCBI): domain Eukaryota; kingdom Viridiplantae; phylum Streptophyta; class Pinopsida; order Pinales; family Pinaceae; genus Picea; species Picea sitchensis. The sequence continues at coordinate 26,192 of SNQJ01S0080428.1, read as the reverse complement.
TTGACGTAGTTGTCGTTGATGGGCTATCATTGACAACATGTCATAGACCCTCCCTGTCAAGGCTCTGTTCTTCTTCTGGAAAAAAGGTTCAGGTTCGTTGCAATATTTATAATCTCGTCCTTCATATAATGAACAGATCGTGGGGAACAGTTGAGTTAGGCAGAGGTGCATTTCAATCAAATTTTACCACTAACAGCAAATAACAATTATCTATAACCACTTTCTCCTTTACAACAATTAACTCCGACTTTCTGGAAACCTGTTTAGGAATGATATCATTGAAAATAATTCCACAACACCTCGACTGAGATGATCTTTGAAGGTGAATCTATAGGCCGATCATTCTTATCGGTTTCAATGTCTCCCAGCTTCAAAATATTGAAGATAGACTCTCCTCTGACCTTTCCAAAATGGTGTATTTGCGATCAAGACAATCACATCGATCCAAAGTAATAAAAAACTGACTGTTATTTGAACTTGGATCTCCAGCATTTGCACATGCAACAAGACCCTGTGCTTAAATTTAAGATGTGAGTGAATTTCATCTGCAAATAGAGTTCCATAAATACTTTCACTCCCTGCGTCGGTGCCAGTTTAGTCGCCTTCCTGAGAAACAAAGCAGACCCTTTTGAAAAGTGCAAAATTGTCGCTTTCCTGCCACTTTCATATCTGTCATCTGAAAACCTTACATTTGCACCGACACCCTTGTCAAGTTATGGGATCCATGCGATGGATCATCTCCTCCTTTTATATCAAATATCAGAGTTGTAACCAGACACATAGATATCGACTCTTGGCATAAGAATTCGATGAAACCTGTAAAGAAGGGCTCGTTGTTTGTTTTGATTAAATGTATTGTGCTTTGACTCGTGGCTTTGACTCGTGCCTTAACTTATGAATCAATTCGTGGCTAGGCATGTATGATGGTGTGACAAATCATGGAATGGCTGTGTGTGTCGATTCATCGAATGGCTTAAAACAAACCATCAAACCTGATAGGCTTAGACTTAGGTATAAAAAGAATTTAGTATATTGATAGCTTAGGCCTGTAGGATTTGGACTTGGTTTAAATAATGGGTTAGACACTTTGTAATGCACACACCACTTTTCATTTTGGTAAAAGTAACAAATTGCAAATCCTAAAAAGCATAAAACTAGAATTTAGGCAATACTAACAATGCTTTTGGAATGCAGGTTAGAAGACAATCTTAGGAAAAAACGATCAACAGGAGCTTTGATGAAAAACCTAGAGGTTAAGACACTGACCATAAGACTTTAAGGATCTTACTTAAATAAATGATATGATGTTTTATGATGGCGCTGCAAGAATAACACTTTTCCAGTAGCATGCTTGTATCTAACACATGTGTCGTTGGAACATAGCACCAAATTAAAGATTATTTTCTCTTGTAGATCAAAGTACTAACAGAGTACATTATTGCATGTTGCGAAGGAAGAGAACCAAAAGTTGCAAGAGCAGTTGCAAGCCATGAAGATGAAGATAGGGGAAGGATCTACGAATGAGACAGTGACAAGAATATTTTGTGACCATGGCAACTTCACCAGTTATGGGTTCGAGCATGACAGTGCAAATGCATGCACGCCTTGTCAAGCAAGTGAAGATGACATCCAGACATCTAGAAACCAAGGAGGATTCCTAGAAGCATCATCCACTGATCCTTCTCAGCAGGAACAACTGGAAACAACCCGAGAAGCAGACCAAGAGTCCCAGTTTGGGATGGAGGTAAATAAACCACGTGTAGTTCCTTTCTTGATTAATGTTGATAACTCTTTTAAAGTTCTTGAACAACATTGCTCATGCATCGGCTTAAAGTTGATGGGAAAAATGGGATACAAAGGAGGAGTCCTTGGAGCCAATGGCCAAGGTATTGTGGATCCCATCGAGGCAGTGGGTTGGCCTCGATATGCCAGGATAGGTTATGTCCCAAAGGATGTTGGAGAAAACTCCAAAACCATTCAGGAAGAAGACCCCAGGACAGTCACTGAGACTCCAAAAGTCAACAGTTCATCAGGAGCTGAAACTGATTCAGTGCAGGCTGAGAGCACAGCTTCTCATGATCAAGGATTCGAGACATCTCCAGGGAGAGATGAGCATCACAATGAAGGAACTGAATCCAACTCTTCTTGCCAGTCTGACTCCAGAGACAACTCACCGAGGTATAAGAAATCTTGAAACTCTAAAATTCCATTTGATTATAAGCATGTTAATAATATACAACATAGCTTGTGGCATCAAAGACCATGCACTTTTTGTGGATTGAATAACCACACAGTGTCCTAGTGTTGGAAGAGAAAATCCTTGTACAGGAAGGTTATGGCAACCAGGAAAAAGACGAGGATAGAAGATCGCTCTCCACACACAGAAAGGAGTAGGGAAAATATACCTCTATAGGAGAAAGGCTATTGTAGCCATTGTAGCAGAAATGGACATAATGAGGCCACCTGTTGGGCCTTACATCCAGATCTACGTCCAAAGAGGAAAAAGAAGACCAGGCAGACCCCTCTGAGGGAGACAGCCAATCAGGCAGTGTTGCAGGTAAATCCGCCACCAGGAGGAAACCAACTACCAAAGAAAGGACATCTCGGTAAAGAGGACATGTTCGGCATAATGACTAAACGGATGGGGAAAATCCCTGAGTTTGTCAAGAGTGGCCATCTTTGTAAATCACATGTTGTGATTCAGACCCCATACAAGGGTATTGTGTAAAAGTGATAATTGTTTCATATCATTTCTTTTCTTGCACATGTTGATATTTTTTAGGCCTTGTGAGGTAGCTTGGGTATGGGTTTTCTTTTGTAAGTCCTGTTAGCACTATGTAAATCTGTTTGGATGATAAACAAATGACAGAGGCAACTTTTTCAACCAACTTTGAGGTCCGAAACTAGCCTTTTGAATCTGGAGAGGGCTCTCTCGGGAGACTTTGTCTCGATGCAAGATATGGCTTTGAATTGTCTGCTATATTTAACACCTTTGAATAATGAGTTTTGGTTATATTGGCGCAAGAGGGTAAGACCTTTGGCTATGGAGTTAGTTCAATGAAACAATAGAAATAAATGACTCAGTGACTGAGCTTGAGAGGATAAAGGCTAAGCGAGAAATTGTTTTCAGTTAAATTCGTAGTGTGTGGCGAGGGGGGGGGAAACACATAAAGGAACTCGGAGCACCGCTAAGGATGGATTCAGAATTTAACTTAGAGGAAAGACGGTTTGTCTAAACACCGTGAATCCCAGGGCATTGCACAGTGAATCCCAAGTTCGAAAATACATTCCTATTTAGACAGAAATAGATATGAACAAAGAATACAGGAAGTACGTACACAAATAAAGGAAACAATACATCCAACTGCTACAATTAGAATCCTTTCATCAAAGCTTCAGGACTTTTGCATTAAATTTCAATCGAACTCAAACTACATTCGATAGACATTGTCTACATTAGTTCGCCAAACAACCTGGCTTACATTGAAAAGATAAAATATATAGGCAAGGGCGCCGCTTGGGCTACCCTGCTCTCTAGCTATTGTCCCTAGAATTTAGGAAACTAATTGTTCTACGCTAAAAGACTCTTCGCATGACGCATTTTCAAAAATAGAAAACAACTGCACCTGGTCGCATCATGACTGCTTGTGTTCTGCCACGGGAATTCTGTTTTCAACAAGGTCTCGTCATGGGGAGAGTGATGTGTAAAAGCCTTCCTTTGATGAGATATCTAAACGATCAAGTATTCTGACAGGTTCCCGCCATCTATTGTAACGACCTTGATTTATGTCGCGCGCTGATTCGCTAGGATGCATGTGCGGCGAGTGGTTGTCGATTATCGTGACCGTTACCAAAATGACAAAAACGTCTAAGGGAGATGCCTCCTTCAAAATTGTCAAGATCCGCGCTCTGTTTGATGATACGAGAATGAACTTAGTTAATCATGTTTCTTCTGCGCGCTGGCAAGAGCTACGCGGACTTTCTCCTCAATCGCTTCACATTCTCTGAAATGCTTCACATTCCTTTCTTCTGACAGCCTCTGTGTTTCGTGCAACTGTACGATTGTATCTTGTGCCTCTCTGAGTTGTCTCTTGAGCCACGTCATGTTTCTTTCGCGGCCTTGCAATGTTGACACTTCAAGGGTCTTTGTTGTTAATTGTTGTCTCAGTGCCCTATTTTGCTGGTAAAGTTCGACGACAGCGAGTTTCGCATGTTTCAACTGCTAAGATGGCTCTCAAACATTAGTGTCCGCGACATCTGTCCTCCTTGTTCTGCTCCCGCTTCCTAAGCTTGTACCTTCGACAAGTTCCAGCCGAATAGTGTGCATAAGTAATTCTTCAGCAGTCGATCTTGCGCGCGGCTTGTTTGGGACTTGGGTTTCCCCAAATTCCTTGTTATTCCTTGGCCTTCCCCTTCTCCGAGGTATCTGTTGTTGCAGAGACAGGGCTTCTACCGTCTTTCCTTCCTGTGTAGCTTCTTCCACTCCAGGCTCCACGCGGTGTGATATCCTCGCTTCCGCGGGTAAAGGTGAAACTCCCTTAGGATCCTTGGGAGTGCTTGTTGTGAGTGAGAACGAATCCCAGTCACTTTGGGGCTCAGCCCTGGCACTTCTGCCACTTCGTGTGCCCTTTCTTACAGTTTGGGAGGTTTCCATGGCGCAACCCGTATTTTTCTTGCACACGGTGGATCTAGAAAAGGCCCAGGGCGGAAAATTCGATCAACCTGGGCTGGCGATAAGAGATTACAAACAATGGATAAACCCGATTTGTGAATAGAATGTGTGCAGAGCATCTGGAATTTATAACAAAGTAGGCGAGACGAGGAAATGTGCCAAGGAACACTGAATTCATGGCGACTGGATGTTTCGAAACGAACTGCAGATTTTCCATAACACATCCACACGTTTAAAGTACAGTTTATAAGGGCTGCAGAGCATACATGATACGAACGCCACGATTTTTCATTCTTCCAACCTTCATAATGAGCCAATAATGGTTACTGTACTTGTCGATGCAACTTCTTATTAACAACTTGCCTAGACATGGGGCATGTAGAAACTCCCTTTTTGACAGGACCCGACTCTTTGGGAACAGACTCGTACTTATTTAGGCATGTTTGGACTCTGACATCCCTTCCTGACTCCAAGGGCCAACCGACCACCTACTGACTTCGACCCCTTTGTTGTTACGTACCTGACCTCACATGCTTTGACACACAGGCCATAACTCGACTAAAAATGACTCTAGTTGAAGAGAAAAATGGCAGCGCTAATAGCTAGCTCCAACGAGGATGCTCTCCTCCCAGAGAGGTAGCAAAGAACAACAGACCAGGTGCCTGACCATTGGGCCTTATTCAACTTTTAGACACTGAAATAAGAAAAACAAAATGCAACCTAAACCTATCGACGCAGTTTCTAAAAGATTCAGCATAAACTCAGGGCCTTCACTTCGAGATTCAATTTGTTGCTTACATACTGACTAGACACAAAAAATAGAACGACTATTTAAAATGACATGTGACTTAAACAGATCTTATTTCATCATAAAATGTTTGAGGAACCTGTCGTTTACAGGCCCTCAAGCAACGCACTCTCCATTTAGTTCTTCCATAAAATAAGCATTATTTCCGCGATGTGCACCGATTTTGAATGGACCCGTCCACAGATTATCGAATTTTGTGTGCTTTACTTTATCCTCATTTCTCGCGTCCCATTTCAACACCAGATCACCCAACCGAAACTCCTCTTGCTTAGAACGCTTGTCAAATGTTTTCTTCATCCTCTCTTGGTGGAGTTGTGATCAATTGTACACTTGTTCCCTCATTTGTTGTGTGTGAACCAACTAATTTATTCTCCTCTGTGTGTCATCTGGTTTGGCCTCCTGCTCTTGCAGCAACTTTCTGACGGGCAACCCCAGTGTGGTAGGGAAAATTGTGTTTGCGCCGTATACAATCTGAAATGGCAACGGTGAGATGGACTTCTTGGTGGTAACCCAGTCTGCCCACAGTGCATAGATAATATTTTTAGGACATGCTTTATTATTGTCTTGCAGGAGTCTTTTGATGATCCTGGTCAGGCTTTTATTTGATGATTTTGCTAGCCCATTTCCTTGTGGGTAGTACATTGTAGAATGCCCCAGGGTTATATTGTAATACTGACAAAACTTCTCCATCTTCTTGGAATTGAATGCGGTCGCGTTGTCTGTTATGATGTTGACGGGGCATCCGAATCTCGACAAGATATTTGTCTCCAGAAATTAGATGATGACTGCATCGGTAGCTTGCTTCGTGGGGATAGCTTCTATCCATTTCGTGAAGTAGACTGTGGTCGTGAGTATCCATTTGTGTTGCGTTGAGGATGGCGGATTTATTTCCCCTATGAAATCCAAAGCCCACTGCATGAAAGGTGCTTCGATTGAGATCGTCTTTAGTGGTAAGGTATGTTGCTTTCTTCTTCCATCGAAAATCTGACACTCGTGGCAGCTGGACACTTCTTTGTATACGTCTGCAAAGATGTTAGGCCAATATTAACCCGCTCTTAGGATTTTGTGCGCAGTGGTTTTCCAATAATGGTGTCCTCCGCGGTCGCCTTTGTGAAATTCTTCGATAGCTCATTTCGCGTTGTTTTCTAGCAAACAACTCAGCAATATCCCTTCAAGATCTTTCCAGTATAATGAACTATCCAGAATGTAAAATTTAACCACTTTGAGCTTTAGAAATCTGGCCTTGGTCTTACTTAAACTCGGAGGAGCTTGTAGGTTCCTTAGCACATAGATGATGTTTGTATACCACGGCGAATCGACGAAATCTTGAGATACCTAAGCAGTTGTTTCTTCCTGAGGATTCTCTGACAGATCAGCGACGAAGTTTATCCCCACATCATCGTAGTTCGACCGCACCATCAAATTTGCAAGGCCCTTCCCTTTAATCAACTCTGTGGGCTTGATTTCAAGATCATATTCCAGCATGGCTGCTATCCATTTACCCCTCCTCCCCTCAGGGTTAGGTTGAGTTAGGATATCCTTGACTGAGTTGTTAGGCATGTAAGCAATAACATGGGAGTGTAATATGTACGTCCTAAACTCCTTTAGGGGTTTTACTAAGGTGTATGCTTGTTTCTCCATAATGTCATACCTTAGTGGAGAATCCCTTGACGTCCTGCTGAAATAGGCTATGGGTTTTTCAAAGTTCTACTTGTCTTTCTGTAATAGCACGCCCGCAATCGTATGCTCTGAGGCGAATGAAAACAGGATGAAATCCTTCGTGAAGTCTGGACTGGCTAGCACAGGATCTCTAGTCAGCGCCACCTTGATATCTTCAAATGACTTCCTGGCTTTCGGGTTCCATTTGATCTTGTTTTCCTTTTTGAGCATGTAGGTGATATGTTTTATAATTTATGCCAGGTTCGGGATGAACCTTCTCAAGAAATTCACTTTCCCAAGAAAGATTGCACTTCCTTCTTACTGCGCGGAGTGTCGATTTTCAAGATTCCTTCAACCCTGTTGGGGTCTATCTTAATGCCCTCCTTCGAGATGATGTGCCCCAACAACTTCCCTTCCTGCATCCTGAAATGTGACTTTTTCGGATTCAGTGATATGTCAAATTTCCTGCACTTTTGGAAAAAATTCTTCAGATGCCCGAGGTGTTGTTCATCGGAGTCGGAGTATACCATGATGTCATCCAGATAGATCACAATGAACTTGTCCTTTTTGTCAGCACATGTTATGTTCATTTCCCTCTGGAAAGTAGCTCCGGCGTTCATCGGGCCGAAAGGCATCTTGGCATACATGAACGTCCCCCATGGTGTCGTAAAAGTCGTCTTTTCCCTGTCATCTGGGTGGAACATGATCTGATTATAACCCGAAAAACCATCCAGCATGCACATCTTCTAGGACCCCACTACCTTTTACAAAATATAGTCCATTTTAGGGAGCGGGTAGTGGTCCTTGAGGGACACTTTGTTTAAGTTACGAAAATCCACACACAGTCTTATTTCGCTGCACTTTTTTCTAACAGGTACCAAGTTGGCCACCCACTTAGAAAACCTTAAAGAAATGATAATTTTAGCTTCGAAGAGTTTCTTTACCTCCTTTTCGATTAGTGGCAGTAGTAGGGGATTTATCCATTGCAGCTTCTGTTTGAATGGCCTCTGGTCTTCTTTGAGAGGGATGACGTGTTGAATCACTTTAGTGTCATACACCTTCAAGTCGTCATAACTCCAAGCGAAAACATCGGGGAAGTCCTTCATGAGCTTGATGTAGTCTTGTTTGACCTCTGGACTGGGCTTTTTCGAAAATTTGATTATTTTCGGGTTCTCCTCAGTCTCGATGTTACAGTCTTCCACATCCTCATCGTTTGCAGTGATCTTGGGATTTCTAGCCACGTCGTTTTCATCAAACAACTTTTCCAACGAAACTAGCCCCTTTGGAATGATGTTATTTTTTAGTTGTACTATGTCCCTTCCTGCTATATGGTTATGGAAAGGGTCGTCATTGCTGCAAGCTTCTGCACTCCAGTCTTCATCACAACAACACTCATCATCAATGTTTATGTTAGCGAACTCGTCGCTCATTCATAGAAATCTCTCCACCTGTTTTTCGTCCTCAAACACCTGTCAATATTTGATATTATCAGGCACTGTCGGCCTATGTTTGACTTCAATCTCGTATTTTCTGTTTGGGAAGATGGGGATTTTAAAAACCGAGGCCAAGGTGGCCAACGCATCGGCGATCTGATTTTGCTCCCTTGGGATAGCAGATAGATCATACTCCGAAAATTCTTTGAGGAAGTCCAACGCCAAGTTTGTGTACGCTCTTAGCCTGGGGTGTTTGGACTGATATATGCCTTTCACCTGTTTTATAACCAACTCAGAATCTTCGTGCACTGCTATCCTCTTTGTGCCTATTTCTTTCAAAACCTTCAATCCCAAGATCAGTGCCTCATACTCAGCCATGTTGTTTGTACATTCTAATGCGAGCTTGTACGAGCACAGTTTTGTGCCCACCTCAGGGGGGGCTTATCCATACACTGGCCCCTGCTCCTTCCTTACTGACAACATCGTCGAAACTCATGTTCCATATCTCATTTTCCGAACGGTTCTTTGGGTCGGCGCACTATGTTGCTTGTCGCGTGGTTTCCTCATCGGTTATCATGCTGGCTATCGGCTCTTCCTCTTCGAAGCTCAGGTCATTGTAGAATATGGAGAAATGACCTCAGTGTCAACGGAGTAGATAGGATGGTTATTTGGATGCGTCTTACTGCTTACCATGTATTTTGGCATCACTTCTCTGTACAATCGTCTATCCTGGCCAAAGATAGGAATGGTGGCATATGACATGTCCATTTGTAGATTCCCCTTTAACTTCGTAGCCCACGACCTGGACAACAACATGCAAAACTTAGGGGGTATGTCTTCCATGACCATGTCCATAACCATGTTTTTCGAAGGAATTTGGGCCAGTTATACGACCAAGTCCTTGATGAGACCCAAGCACTTAACTTTCCTTGAATCAAAAGAAAAAAGGTCCTTATAAGGCTTGGTGATGTCCAAACCCAACTCGTCCATGATCACCTTTGGCATGAGGTTGTGCGACGCACCTAAATCCAGCATGGCGTTATGTAGGGTCATGTCATGGATTTTTAGACTGACATAGAACGGGGGAATGTCCTCAGTATCACATGTCTCCTCAACGCGCAGACCAAACAGAATAGCAGGGTGATCGTCTTGGATATTCAAAGTATCGAGGGTCCCTCCCATTTTTAGCATTTTAATAATATGCTCCTGATACTCACCCTTTCTGATAAGTTTGTTGAACGAGAGAGATATTTTGATTTTATCCATTTCATGCTCAAACTTAAAAGGGGGACAGACTTTCTCAACCTCTTTTCCACATGCTTCCCGGATTGTTTCCAACGCTTTCCTCAGGGCCTCCTCCTTTGACTTCACCCTTTCAGTTGCATTCTTGGTCAGGTTGTCTGGCTTCAGTCGGCTTGTGGAAGGGGTGTTCGTCAGGGGTTTCCCTATGGAATTTTCCTGCTGAGGCGCAGTAGACGCATCCTTTCTCCTGAGGTTATATTTATTCTGAAACTGCATGATGGCATTCTGATAACTTTTTCTGAACTCTTTCGTCTCCCAGGATAGCGTGTCATCTATCTCAAGTATCATATCATCATTTTCGCTCATGTACTGATCATGCTCTCCCTTTTTCAAAAATGCGTGCGGGTTCTTGTCATCGCAACAATGCATTTGGTCTTCAAACATCTGATCGAAGTCTTCACCTGCGTAGTTGTTTTGGAATGGAGGCCTTGCTTGTTGGTCATCCTGCTCTCTCTGCTCCCTCTGTCTGATCTGAGGGACTTGAACCCTTCTGAGGTTCTGATTTCTGGGCTAGGGGTCATGTTGTTCTTGGGCGGCAGGTCTGTTTCCCATGGACATTCTCTCCATCAGTTTCTCCATCGTCTTCATCATCAAGTCAAACTTATCGTCCGAGGACCGAGATGTCGATGGTCGTGCATCTCCTTGGGGTTTCTTATCACCTCTGTTGAATCTTTGTTTGATCTTCCCCAACACCATCATGTTTAACTCGACTTCGATTGCATCGCTCATCATTGCGTCTAGATTTGTTGATCTTATTTCTCTCAACAGTAAGGCGAAATCACTGTCGAAGGAGTCGACGTATCACAACTACGCAGCCTCGGGTGGTGGTTGGACTTCTACAGGAATCGAGTTATAAACTCTCATGAAATAGGCTGAGAATTATTTCACCGTCTCCTCCAGCGCCCTCTTCATATTATTGTACTTCGTCAACAGCTGCAAGGGGTTATTCTTGTCTCCCCGTCTAGTAATGAAAGACGTCTCGAAAGCGGCGAAGTCTTGAATGCTTGCAGTCGGGAGAGATTTGAACCATTTCCTCGCCTCCCCCGAAAGGCTCTGCATGAACAACCTCATTTTCGTGTCTGCATAGTCTACCTCCTCTAGGTCGACGAAATTGTTGAGCCAATCCATATGCCTCTGGGCTGAAACGTTCCCTTCAGCATCATAGAGCTTGATCCTCTAGCTGTAATTTTGGGGCAAATCATGGAGTTGGGCTGGCAGAACGAGGGGAGTGAATCTGGAGTCCATGGCTCTAGGAGGGTTGCGGATTTGAGGGATATAATTAGGTATCAGGGCTTGGAATCTCTTTGGGTCGAAAACTATTTTGTCCAAGCTGGTTTCCGATTTAGACCTTGTTGGGCCCCAAAAACTCCCCATAATTTTTTACAAAATTTAAAGGGCCCCCATTAGAAACTTGATAATTATAATGAGCTACAGAATCAACATTTTCAAATAGTTTCGTACCTTGGCTTGCTTTGAGACAAACTTAAGACATTGACTATAGTATGAGACATTCATTACGAGAGTATATGTCAAAATTTAAAAATGAGCATAGAAATCTCAATTTAAACAAAAACGTTAATTTTTATCAACTGTTTACTTTCGTTTAAATTATGATTATGTGTTCATTCTTTTGCTCATTAGCAAGTTTGACTATTTTGAATAATGGGATCAATACTTCATGAAATAATATCTTGGTTGGTTTCTCATTTTCACAAAATCATTTGGTGGGATTAATT
>SNQJ01S0080427.1:21533-49069 GCA_010110895.2 Picea sitchensis | reverse complement strand
ACAGATAAAGGAAAAATTACAACAAGTAGATGTACAACATAAAATAAAGGAGTATGAGATAAAATAAGATGGATTACTCATGCATAAGAATAGAATCTATGTTCCTAGTTTCGGAGAACTGAGGAATTTGGTATTGAAGGAAACGCATGATGTTTCTTATGTTGGACATCCCCGTTACCAGAAAAAAATTACAACAGTAAGAAGCCAATTCTTTTGGCTGGGAATGAAAAAGGATGTTGTTGATTACATCGCTCAATGTATGGAATGACATAAGGTGAAAGCTAAACATAAGCATCCAACAGGGTTGCTACAACCTTTACCCATTCTAGAGAAGAAATGGGAAGTGATCACCATGGATTTCATCAGAGGATTACCCAAAACGAATAAGAAACATGATTCCATCATGGTGGTAGTTGACAAATTAACAAAGGTTGCTCATTTTGTTCCTGTAAAGACAACACATAGTAGCCAATATTATAGAAATTTACATGAGAGAGATTTCTAAGTTGCATGGAATAGCTAGGACAATTGTCTTGGACAGAGATACAAATTTTACCTCCAATTTCTAGAGGGGATTGTTTAAAGGATTTGGCACCAATCTAAACTTTACCAAAACATACCATCCCCAATCAGATGGACAAATAGAGAGGGTCAATTGAATAATTGAAGACATGCTAAGAATGTATGTGATGGATAAGACATCTAAGTGGGAATATTACTTACACTTGGTTAAGTTTGGATATAATAATGGGTATCAATATTCTTTGAGAATGAGCCCATTTGAAGCCTTGTACAGTAGGAAATGCAATACTCCAGTAAATTGGGACAACCCAGCAGACAGAGTAGTACGTGGGCCAGAGTTTCTCAAGGATATGGAAGACTAGATGGTTAATATCAAGTGGAATTTAAAGACAACTCAGGATAGACAAAAAATTTATGTAGACAAGAACAAGATAGCTAGAGAATTTAAAGTAGGAGAGCATGTGCTTCTGAAAGTGAAGACCAAGAAAAGCTCTTTGAAATTGGGTAGTTGTAAAAAACTGGCATCCATCTTCTGTGGTCCATTTTAAATATTGGATAGAATAGGGTCAGTTGCATACATGCTTATTTGCCTTCTTCCATGAATGTGCATAATGTATTTCATTTATCTTTAATAAAAAAATATGTGCATGACCCTAACCATGTTGTTGATTGGCATCTGATTCAGGTAGAGACAGAGGGATACTTTCAGGTCCAACCAGTGCAGGTATTGGACAGAAAGCTCAAAATGCTCCGAAATTGAGTTGTAGAGATGGTAAAAGTTCAATGGACCTACTACGGTCTTGAAGATGCTACCTAGGAGCATGAATATTCCATGCGATAAGAGTACCCATAGCTTTTTGAATAATTTTGAGATTTTGATCTCTATTTTGTATATGCATTGAGGACAGTGCCAAAATAAGGGGGAGGGTATGTAACACCTCGGGTTTTTAAACCCCATTATAAATAATGTATTGTTACATTGTTGAGAGGCCAGAGTGCCCAAACAATTATTAAAAGGCCATTGTACCCAATAAATGTAATGTTTTGATCATTATTAATAATACACACATCATTGGCTGCTAGACGAACAAGGACTAGAGTTATAGGGGGCTATGATTCCATAAGAGAGGGGGCTTGAGGGGATAAATTTTTATTTCCTATTTTTAATTACCCTTTGGTCTAACGGGGGGTGGATCAGTTACATCAGATTCTTGGGGAAGGCCAGGAGGTTCTTGATTCCCCAAAAATTACTTAAACTTGCCTCTGGTCTGAAGAGGGGTTCGGATGATAGCTCGTTCACTCCTTCATTCGCTTGCTCACTTGTTCATTCATCCCATACTTACCTATCACTCATGGATCCATCCTCTCACATGTATTGATTTGGGAAAGGGAACCTAATTGTCGAAGATTATCCATGGTATTGTTGGTTGTAGTGGTCGTTGGTGTGATCCAACCATCAGTTGAGGCCTGCATGTCTGAGATGCATTGGCATGTGTCCAACATTGTTCATATTTGTGAGTCTTTAGAGTTACAACATCGATATTATAGGCCAGTGGTGTTGGAGCCCAAAATAAAGAGAAGGACTGTGTGAGGGACCGTGTGGCGGAGAAGGGTGGAGGTCCATTCTCTTGGGTGGTTCAAGCTAGGTATAAGAGAGTTGGGTACTTGGATTGTTGTGAGTGTTGGGAAAGCATGTGAGAGCTTGAGTGATGACTGGTTTGGGAAGCCAAGTAACACTCTGGAACCGTGCTTGTGGATTCATAGCCCTGGCTTGGGGGTGACACTACTGTTGAGTTTTGGGAAAAATAGACTCTACGATTGGGTGGAACATCCTTGGTCTGCAGCCAATTGGTGCCTTCTTTTATAAAGATAAGTTCTCTCTGTTATGGTATTATCTACTTGTATATGAATGTTTTCCATTGTGTATTTATTTATCGTTGATTACATCGTTATAATATGCATGCTTGTTAGTTATTGATGTGCATGTGGTTAAATCCTTTTCTTTTATGCATCCTTATAATTTAAAAGGGTATCAGTAAGAGAAATAAGTCTCAGGGTGGGATTGAAGGTGGCGTACCCCGGCCTGTGGATGGTTGGGTATGTTACAACAGTCAACCAAAACATAAAACCCAAGCCTTATTACTGTGGATATAACTTCCTTCTAAAACAATTGGTAGTCTGTGCAATGTTCCAATATAATATATGAAGTGAACAAAACCAACTACACACATGAATCATTTTTTAAACTTGCCAGAACCCTGATCGAGCTTAGCAAAAACACATAGGTGTTTCCATTTTCAATCAAGACCGTGTTGGTTAAAACACAGTGAGTGAAACCATAATGGAAAGGAAAACAGCCATGGATTGTATGCAACTGCATGTTTCATTCTTATTCCAACAATTTTACTAAACAAGGATGAGATAGAGACTCAGAGAGAGAGCATGTGTTTTAAAGACCTCCATAACCATTTCACTCATACTCAATACTTGACAACCCCAGAAGGTTCCCTAGATGAGAAAAGGAAATGGAGTCTAAATCAAGCTCTGTCAAAATCAAATGCAGGGAATTAACARGATTKTGTTCATCCTTAAACAACAACATAGAGAGYTGAAGGTATTCYGAGACTTATATCAAGCACAGAAAAAAAATACCTTTCGAAAAAGACACAGCAGTGAGCCACACAGTCTTACTTATCACTTCAAGTCCTRGATGTAACCATTGGTTAACACCCGAGGAGAGAAAAGACAGGTAGAGTAAAATAACCTAGTTCACATGGTGCATTTAACACTTTCAAAGGAGAGGCGAGGGTTAATTTAACAATGGAAGTTATTGAAAAAAACACAAAAATACAACATCCCTTTCCAATTATTAAGAGTCGAACAACTTGACAGCAACACCAGTGAGGACACACTTGTCGTTTTGACAGAACGCTTAGATAAAAATTGTACAAATCCACAACCATAAGGGCATGTATTAACGTTAGGGCCAACCAAGACTAGATCTTAGGATATTTAGGTAACAAGACAGTAAGAACGAGCCAACGACCATGACTCGGGGTTTGAAGAAAGAACACAACAACTGTTGGCAATTCCTATGCGATCGGGTAAGGGTTACCACCATGACTATGAGGGAATGATTTAACTGACAGTAATACATAGAAAAAAACCCTCCATCGTCAAAGCAGAGCCATATTGTACCATTGTTCACTTATTATTCCACAAAGACCCATCATCATACTAAACTGACCAAACAAGTAGCCAATGCACAACTTAAAATACCGATTTATTTGCTTGCAATCCTAAACATTTTATAGTCATCACAGAGAGCTATAACAAACATATACATAGTTGAAATTCTCAAGAACACACAAAATCCAAGCATCAATGAGCCATCATTTGGTTGATACAAAAGAGAATACATCATGGATGTAGAGAAAAAGAATTGTACCTGTGGAAAAACGCTTAAATGGCGAGTTGGTCGAGTCTTCTTTCTTCCAAGATCTTGAAAATGCAAATCTTCACAACCAACATAGTGGAAAATGAAACAATGGAACAATGTTAGGGTGAAGGGCGATGGGGAAAGTATGGAGTGATGTGTAGTAAATGCACATCGCTTCCATCACCTGTCCCATTCAATTCAATGTACGAGACAACCTAATAAACATCACATTCACCAACAATTAAACCATATAACTAATGTGTATTCAATACCAAACCATCGTGAAATATGTGATGATATCCATTTCATAGTGCGCCACCCAATATAATTTACATGTTAACCCTTGCCATAACTCCATGCCATAATACATATTAAAAATGCTATATGCGCCTCCATTCAAATCTCACGAAATTTGCATAGTCCACTAACCAACAATAGCATAATAGTTAGGAATAACACTAATATCCCTAAACTTTTCATTCAAACTTGCATATAGTATTTTATTATAGCTCAAACATATAACTTCTTTCCCTTTGTTACACTTTAGGATCTTTTCACATGTTTTTTTGTTTGTTTTGATCATGCTACCATTAGAATATCCTTTGTACACATGTGGTTAGGTAATCAACATAAGAATTAGTAACAAATTTGTAACATAGAAATAGTAGCAACATCACCCTCATACCCATATAGCCTGGTCAATGTCGTGAGTGATTACCAAGACTGTTCCACAATAATACATTATCCACTTATTATCATGCCAATATGAAATTAAGACTACATCGTAAAAAATGTAGAACTGTGTAGGAAGTATAAAAAACAACAGCTAAACATGTGTAATATGTCTATCCTTGCGCCTCTAGTCTACAAGGGGGTCCCACTTACTAGTATTATATTATTATCATATTTAAATAATAGTGCTTTTAGCAATACTTTGCAGTTGAATTCATCATTACAATTTTAATCGTCAATAATAACTTGTGTATACAATCTATGTTTAGGGTGCACAATAACTAGTTGGAAAGGTATTTATGAGGAGCTTCATTTAGGGGGCTCAATTAGAGCCATTAGCTATCATTGATGTGCCTGATCGTGAAAAAAATTTATTTGGGCCTTCATAATGGCCCTAGAAGTTTGGGACCCAAAAAACTGCTAAAAATAGTAAGTTGCCAAAAAAATTGTTTTGATCCAGTTGGAAAAGGCTGGTGGGAACCAAGATCCTCCTGGATCACATTGTGATAGACATTTCCAACATCACAATGGGACGAACACCACCCATTGTCACAATGTGATGTACACAACCCAATGTGTCGAGCATAGTAATGTGACAATTCTGCAATGTGAAAAACATATACAGACATCACAATGTGCGAACATATAGTGGACGTCACAATGTGAAAAACATGTATATGTCACAATGTGATGAACATAAACAAATTTCGTAATGTCTCACACATCGCCATGTCATCGCAATACGAGGAACATTTTCTCACGTTGCAATGTGACGCAATATCCCGATGTCAAAATGTGTCAAACATTTCCAAACATTGCAATGTGTCGAACATAGTAATGATGAAATCTACCAAACATAGTTATGTCGCAATTTGACAAACATATACGAACATCGCAATGTGATGAATATATAAAAACGATGCAATGTGATGAACATATCCCTATCTTCACAATGTGATGAACATAATCAAATGTCACAATGTGACGAACATAGCCCTGTCATTGCACTATGATGAACATATTCTTGCTTTGCAATGTGATGCACATAGCCTCACGTCGCATTCTCACCCACATTTCCAAACTTTGCAATGGGAAGAACACAACCCATTGTCACAATGTGTTGTACACAACCCAATTTGACAATGTGACAAACATAGACCAACATTGCAATGAGAGGAACATTTCCCCAATGTCTCTATCTGACGAACATAACCCAGTATCAGACTCTAACAAACCTACTCCAAGGCCATAATGTGAAAAAAAAAATCCCTTCATCATAAATTAATGACCATAAACTTACAATGTCATCTGATGACAAAATTCGTATGTCACAATGTGATGAAAAAAATCTTGATGTCGCAATGTGACGAACAAAACATGTTAAGCGTTGCAATGCAGTAGTTCCATGGTAAACTATGGTTAAACATAATCAATGTGGCCCACCATAATCAAATACACATGGTCAACGGAGTTCAATCATGGGCATGGCCAACCATGGTATTGGTCAACCACAGTCAACCATGGTGAGGAATAACCAAGATCAATCATAGTTAACCTTCCCTTCACAAAGTCAACCAAGGTCTACCAAATTTAACGATGGCCATGGTCAACCATAAGAAACAATGGTCATGATCAACCATAGTCAACCATGGTCATTGTCAATTAATGTACTAATACTTTAATAATGTATTATTAATGTATTTCTACCTTAATAATGTATTTATTAAGGTATTAATTCTTTAATAATGTATCTATTAATGTATTACTTTAAATCATTGTATTAAGGCTTGAGTAGTATATTTATTAATGCATTTAATGTATCTTTTTTGTATTATTATGTAATAATGTATTATTGATGCATTAATTTATTAGTGTATTAATAATTTATCAATGTATTAACTAATATTGTACAAATGTATTAATTAATTAATACATTACATTATTAATGTATCAATTAATTAATAAGCTACATTATATATTAATGTAAATTAATACGTTACTTTATAAATTACATTAATGTAATAGTGTATTGATACTTTAGTAATGTATTACTATTTTATTAAAGTATTATTAACGTATTACTTTATTAGTGTATTAATACTTTATTAATGTTTTAATGTATATCAACCACTTTTATTAATGTATGTATTAATACAAACAAAAATGTTCGTCGTAATTTGATGACCATAACCTTTCCAAATGTTGTAATGGGATGAAAAAGAATCATTGACGTAATGTGATGTACACAACCCAATGTCGCAATATGACAAACATAGATCAACATTGCAATGAGACGAACATTTCTCGACATTCACAATGTGATGAACATAACCCACTGTCGGACTTTGACAAACCTATTCCAACGCCATAATGTGACAAACAAAAATTGTTTGTTGTAATTTGATGACCATAACTTTACGATGTGATGTGACAAACAAAATTTGATGTCACAAAGTGACGAACAAACCTTATGTCCCAATGTGATGAAAAAAACATGATGAGAATTGCAATGAAGTAAAGGCATAGTAAATTATGGATTTAAACATAATAAACATGGCCCACCGTAATTAGATCCACATGGTCAATGAAGGTCATCCATGGTCGTGGTAACCTATAATAAACCCGAGACAACCATAGTCAACCATGGTAAACCATGGTGAAGGACAACCACGATCAACCATAGTCAACCTTTCCTTCCCAAAGTCAACCAAGGTCTACCAAAGTTAACCATGGTCATGGTCAACCATAGTGAACCATTTTCATTGTTAATTAATGTATTAATGTATCAATACTTTAATAATGTATTTATTAAGGTATTAATACTTTAATAATGCATTATTAATTTGATATGTTACATTATACATTAAATATTAGTACTTTAATTTTTACATTACATTAATTTATTAATACTTTAATAATGTACTACTTATAAGGTCAATGTATTACTTCTTTATTAATGTATTACTTCAATGTATTTATTAATGCATTTAATGTATTAAAAGTATTTTTTTATTATATTTTTGTACTAATGTATTATTAATGTATTGTTAATTTAATAATGTATTATTAATGTATTAATGTATTAATTATTTAATAATTTGTTTACTAATGTTTTATTAATGTGTTACGTTAGCATTGTACTTGTTATCACCATAACAATTTCTGTGGGAGATCTAGTTTTCAAGACTTAGCGAGATGCTAAACTGATGTGGAGGCATGACAAACTGGAGGACAGGACCAAGTCTATCGGCAAGAGGCTAAATATAGCAGTAGTGCAGAGTTGACGGGACCCGACGGGTCACGGATCATGGGCGCTACAGATCAATCGTCGAGGATCGTTTCGGGGGGAGAACTTTCTCAAAAGATAATTCCCAAAAGCAGGCTGAAAAGTAAACTATGGTTTTGGTTCAGGATCACGTGGCTCCATTGGGTTCATTTCGGGGTGATAAGCGGGCTGCCCCAAACCACTTCCCCTCACCCCCAAAATCTGAAAAGAACATAAAGGGGGAACTCATCGTTATTTTATTATTTTTCAAATATTGGAACATTGAAAGTTGGTGTGACAACTCCATTTGAACTGAATCTCAACAACATTCCAAATTGGTGCCTTTTCCACTCATTTACAGGTATTTCCCATCACCACCATGGACCATGTTATTATGTCAGTAGTGGAGCAAGACCCCATGTCAAACGAAGAATCCCTAATTTTCAGAGATTCAGATGTGTTCGACACTGAAATCACCATTTTTCCCATCTTCATGTCCAGAGCTAATATGTCTGATAATGTAGGGAAAAAGATACCCTTCCTTGAGGCAGTCCAGGCCACCATAGTCCCTTATGATGTCGAGGCCACGTTCCCTTTCCCTGAATTCATAGGTTGGTGTGCAAATAAATATTCATAGGAAGTGAAAGTTGTCTTAAATAAGTGGGGGTCTGTCAATCTGAAGCGCCCTCAGCATACCATATTCCTCCTCCACAGTGTTTGAACCATTTGAAGAAGAAAATCTAATCATGGTTTATAGGGAATGTCCCTCAGAAGTTAAAGACATGTTTTTTCAAACAATGGTCAAACCATAGCATATTTCCCAAAGTTTGTCCCTGACAATGAGTGTTAATGTCATGGTTATTGAAGTCCAATGGGTTTGTTCCATACTAATTCATATTTTAGGTCTAGATAATGAAAAGTATGTGGTCAAGATCATGTTAGGTTTTTTTGTTGTAATTTTTCCAGTCAGAGTCCAGTCAATCAGTTTGCATCAACTTCGATAAATTCATAGCTGATAATATCCACAAGCAACTAGTGATTTTTCAATCACTAAGAGATTTAAGATATTACACATACTTGTTGAAGATTTTCCTAGAAACAAGCAAGAGAGAGTTCCTTGAAGCAACATTCACATCAACTGAATGTAAAAGAATCACAATGATCATTTTTATCAGCAAGGTCATGTCCAGGGTTTACAACCTGAGTTTCAACACCAACCTGCCAAGGGTCCTAGATGACATGAGGAGTTATTTATAGCCAACTCCAAAAAACAGAGTGGGGGACTGGGTGTTGTTCATGCATTCAACATTGATATGGTTTTATGGTTTTCATGAATCCCCCTATATTCTACCTATTTTTCTGACACCCAGACTCTTTTCTCTGGAGTTCATCAGGCAAAGAATCATATCAGAGACAAAGCACTTCCTAAAACTACATAAGGCATCCAAACTCAAATTCCCTTTCATAATTGGACCCTTCATTGTAAAAATTAGATCATGTTTATCTCAAATCCAGATCGAACTCAAGGAATTTGGATTTTCACAGCTTCGGGGAAGAAGATATGAGCCACATCAGATCATATCCAAGAGAAGACTGATGAACAAACATGTTGAGGGTTTTGACAAATTGGAAAATATAGATGTATGTGTCGATATGGAAGCAATCTTACAACCAACTCAAATGTAGCAAGTGGAGGCAACCCTGCAACAGACTCAAACACAACAAACTCCTCAGAAGTTGATAGTTAAAGTCCCCAAAGTAAGTGTTTACAACAAAAGAAGTAGTTCAAAGGCCCTGGGCACCAGTAGTTAGCATGTTGTCCCTAAAAATATGAAGATCACACAATCCCCATAGATAGTGAATCTAGAGGAGGAGGATACTAAATAAAAAGTGAATATGGATATGGTGGAAAGTGGCACGAACAATGTAGAAGTTGGGAAAGGAAGAAAGCTCCAAGGTGAAGGCAACTCAAGAAATTTCAGCAGCAAAAAGCACATCTTTGATAGGGCATCTAGCGCAACCTATCAATCTAAAGAAGATTTAGCAAAGAAATATGCTTAGAAAGGAAACTTGGGTATGAGTGAAATCAGGGAGTTAATCCCAAAAGTAGAAAAGATTTCTCATCATAAGTCCTCTATGTTCACAGTAAGATATGTAGAGAAGAAGACATTTAATATAGCAATTGTTGATGAGGATAAAGTATTTGAGATCAAGCTAAAATATGAAAACATCAGTGCTCCATACAAAGTGAAATTCCACAGGAATACCAGTGATATGTTGTATTCAGATCACTTAGGTCTAAGATTGAAGAATTCAAAGCTGTCAACTTATGCAATTAAGTTGGAAGGGAAGTTGAGGCAAGAAAAAACATCCAGCAAATCTTGGAAAAATCAAGTCAAGAGGCTAGACTATGAAGGCCCTCAGGGAGTGAAATCCTCCTTAGAAGAAAAAGATAAGATGATTCAAAGCTTGAAGAAGAAACTAAAAATTCCTGCCACAGAGCATCCAAAAACAGCAGAACCGGTTTCTCTAGAACATGAGAAGGATGCATTTCTATAATAGGCATTGAATTACAAGGCCAAGGTATTACAGTTGTAACAAGAAAAAGTGTATTGGTCACAAGGACAGACAGAAGTATCGAACATGGTTGTAGTTGTAACTTCTACTGCAGAAGTTGGTCCAAGCACTGAAGGACTTGTCTAGGCTATGTCACAAGTTAGGTTGAAGGTGGAGGGAATCAAAGGGCTAAAGGGAGATATAGAGAAATTGAAGCAAGAAATGAAAATAAAATATGATAGGATGGATTAGTTTCAAAAGGAAAATCAAGCTTCGCAGGAAATAGTAGACAAGCTGAAAACGAGGTTGAGAGGCAAAGGACCGTTGCAGGGAGCCAAACACATCATATGGGATTCTATTACTACTTAAGCTTCCAAGTTTAGGGTGTACTTGAACTTCATCAATGACAAAGATAGCATGGCCATCACAGCCAGAAGCAAATGCATTGTTGTAAATGAGACCCTAGCAAAGAAACCATCAGAGTGGGCCCAAAATGACATAAAACTGTTAAATTTCATCCCCACTGTATAACTTCATACCATTGGAGTCAAAGATAGGACTACATTGATCATCTAGGCCAGCAGGGTCATTGTCAAGCATAACCTGCTAAAATCAGTCCAAACCAAGGCCATACAAATGGAGAAAAGTATACAAGAATTCAAGGATCTTATTGAAGAGTTGTTCATCAAAGGCCTCCCACCATTTTGGGATGGAAAAGGAAAATTGTATGATCAGGAGGAATACAACTCTCGCCTTGCACAATGTAGAATGGATCACTCCAAGTCTAAAATACTAGAGGAAAACTTGAAAGGAGAAACCCTAGTTGAATATTTGATCATATATTTTGAGATCTTCAATCAGTTCAAAACAGTGAAGATCCGACTGCTAGTCATGATGTATGCCTCTTGCATTGACCTGGAGATCCTAATCAAATAAATGATCGACTACAATATCCCTTCTGACTTGCATTGGAAGGAGATAGTGCGACTGGGTAAAACAAAGTGCGGCTTTCCAGGAACCGGAAGATAATGCTTAGGTGTCACCAAAATGGCAGATCAAACAGAGGACCAAAGCAGGAAAAATGGAAAAATAAGAAGAAGAAGAGTCAAGGTAATAGTCAATTGGTTCATAAAACATTTTTGATTAATCATTGTAATTGGTTCCCATACCGAAATTGTCATGTTGCAATTATTTTAATTAGTTGTAGAAGCTAAAACATTTCAGTTCAGATATTGTAATCAGTTTCTAATTGAAGGAAATTGAATTGTATAAATGTTAGAAGTTCCAAATGTATTAAGGGTTGGCATAAGTGCAAGGACACCTCCTTAGTTGTTCTGAACTAAATTATAATTTTATGAATATGAATTGAATACATATGCATAAAATTTTGAAGTATCTATGAAAAGATTCTAATGGTGGTGATATGAGTTTTGTCTTCTCTCATTATATGTATTTCATGTGTTCTTGAATTCCATTTACATTGTCTTCTATTTAAATTGGATAGTTTAAAAGCTCAGAATTCATCTTTTGATGCTCTTGGCTTAAGCAATTTAAACTGTGTTAAGTTCTTCATAACTAATTCATAATTCATTTCATAAATGCTCTAATGTAGTTACTTATTTTCTTTTTCTTCTTACACTCTGTAAACTAAAATTTATAACTTAGATTCATCGCCTCACTTAGCCTTTATCCTCTAGAGAGTTCTACTGGCCAGTCATTGTTTTCATTCATTTTTAGAATTTTGACTCCATAGCCCTAAGTGTCCCTCCCCTTCCTTGCTAGAAAATAAAAATAAATAAAAAACCCCAAAAAAAATAAACCTAGCCATTGATTGTCAAAGAAACATCAAGTGACATGCGAGAGCCCTCTCCGAGCTGAGCAGGCTAGTAACCAGGTGTAAATTTGGTTTGTAGGTTACCTATGTCGTTTGTTTATCAAACAAACAAATTGACAGAGTGCTAAGAGTACTAATACTTAATTATTATATGTATTAATGCATTTAATACATTTAATGTATGAAATGTATCTTTTTTGTATTACTACTCTAATAATGTATTATTAATGTATTACTTTATTAGTGTATTAATACTTAGCAACGTATTAATTAATATTGTATAAATGTATAATTAATTAACTAATACATTACATTATTAATGTATCAATTAATTAATCAGTTATATTATACATTAATGTAAATTAATACATTACTTTATACATTACATTAATGTAATAGTGTATTAATAGTTTAGTAATGTATTACTACTTTATTAAAGTATTATTAACATATTACTTTTTTATTGTATTAATAATTTATTAATGTTTTAATGTATATCAACCACTTTTATAAATGTATGTATTAATACAATAAAAAACCATTCGTTGCAATTTGTTGACCATAACCTTTCGAAACATCACAATGGGATGAACAAAACCCATTGTCACAATGTGATGTACACAACTCAATGTGGCAATATGAAAAACATAGATCAACATTACAATGAGATGAACATTTTATGACATTCACAATGTGACGAACATAACCCACTCTTGGACTCTGACAAACCTATTCCAATGCCATAATGTGACAAACAAAAATTGTTCATCGTAATTTGATGACCATAACCTTATGATGTCATGTAATGAACAAAATTTGATGTCACAAAGTGATGAAAAAACTTGATGTCGCAATGTGATCAACAAAACATGATGAGAATTGCAATGTAGTAAAGGCATAGTAAACTATGGTTAAACATAATCAATGTGGCCCACCATAATCATATCCACATGGTCAACGAAGGTCAACCATGGATGTGGTCAACTACAATAAACCACAGGAAACCATATTCAACCATGGTCTTCATCAACCACGGTTAACAATTGTGAAGGACAAACACGATCAACCATAGTCAACCTCTCCTTCCCAAAGTCAACCAAGGTATACTGAAGTTAACCATGGTCATAGTCAACCATAAAAAACCATGGTCATGTTCAACCATACTAAACCATTTTCATTGTTAATTAATGTATTAATACTTGAATAATTTATTATTAATGTATTGCTTCTTTAATAATGTATTTATTAAGGTATTATTAATTTAATAATGCATTTATTAATGTATTATTACTTTATTAATGTATTATTACTTTATTAATGTATTAATAATTTAATATGTTACATTATTATTTGATCTTGTACTTTCATATGTTCTTCATAATAAAATGTTTGGCGAAAGATAGGGTTTCATGTTTCAGGATTTATGAGGCTATCGAAAAATACCTATTCTTCTCTATGATGTGAGATTTGTTAGAAAGAACCTTTGCAATGGTAACTGCTCCATGGCATCCGTAGAGGGGGTGAAAACCCCCTCATACAACAAAATGGACATGAATGAATCTTGAGAAGTGGAAGGCAAAAGACCCTCCTTCGAGTCGTCATGTCACATCAGAGAGAAAATTCTCCAACAGGAATAGGGAAATGGCCAGGATATGGACACAGATTCCAATACCTCTCACCCAAAAGTGACTCACATGTGGGATCCAAGGAAGTGTATCCTTCAAATGGAAAAAGTTCCAAGATATGTGATATGTTCGACGAGGGTAGGAGAAAACACCTAATATATGAAAGAACACACCTTGATAGGTAATTTCCTGGGCCTATGGACCTTGGAAAGGGACTTGATAAGGTGGAAAAAAACCTGGTGGAGCCCCAAGGGGAACTATGATCTCCATATTGGATCAAAGGTTTTTCTCACTATTATCTTTTTCGATATGGAGGACAAGGACCAGACCTTTGAGAGTGGGTCGTATTTCTTCAACTCAACGGGGCTATACCTGAGATTTTGGATGGATCTCTTCAACCATGAGAAAGAGGAATTCTCCTTTGCACCATTCTGGATCAAACTCTACTCACTGCCCCAGGAGTTTTGGCTGGAAGAAATATTATGTGGTATCAGAAATACCCTAGGTAGGTATGTGAAATATTTAGAGGCTACATGCTAGTGTAATTACACTTCATATGATCACATTTGTGTTTACATGAACACATCTAAATCCCTTCCAAACTTCTCACATTGGAATTATAGGATGAGGAATGGATTCAAATGATTGTCTATGAACACATACCCTTTCAATGCAGAAAATGCCATGAGCAGGGGAATTTATTTAGGGATTGTCCTAAGAATGTGCCTCATCAAAAAACTGAAGAAAAATAGAGAAATCCCAAGGATGGATTCACTGAGGTACAAGGGAGGAGGAAGAAAAATCATAAAAAAACTAATCTCGGTATAGCTAAACATACCCCCCACCAACAAATATTTTTAAATCCTCAACCAATTGTCAGAATCCCAGGATGTAGAAAACCCATATTCACATAGTTGTCGTGAAAGAAAAAAAGGAAAGGAAAATAAAAATATGGATCCAATACTGGAACAAATCGTTCCACCTCATGTTTCACCACATCTAGAGGACGACCAAAAAATAGAGGATGGAGGTGAAATGGACCTAATCATGGATGAGACAAAACTAGCTGACATATATCTGGATAAGCTTGAGGAATCCTACAACAAGAAAGAGATGCAAACCTTGCCCTTAGAACAACTATGAAAAGTTCACAAAGTTTATCTCAACTCAAAAACTGAATCCATGTCATGATATAGAGGTGTATTGGGAATCCACTCAAATCCACATAAAGAGCACCAGAAAATGCCCAAAGATGGGAAAACAAGAGGGTGGGAAAATGCACAACAACTTACTCATAGAAATTGGGAACTTTATGATCAACTCTGGGAAAGTTCATAAGCTTAGTGAGGTTTTCTTCTTACCCCCACCACCTTCCTCATGAATACCATTTCATGGAATCTTAGAGGTCTCAACGGGAGAACCAAGAAACTAGTTCTCAAAATTTGTATTATGACAGAGGACCCAAAAATTGTACTCATTCAAGAAAAACAATGTGCAGATAATGTACCATAGCTAGTAATGGAAAATTGTTGGAAGCAAGGAAAAGAAGTATACAATGATGCAAAAGGGGATTTTGGGGGCATATCCATCCTGTGGAACCCAACCACCATACTTATAGAAAAAATTTCTCTACACCATGGACCATCTCCGCACACTATAGAGAAATCGGTTCTAACAAGGGTGGAATTATAACCAATTCCTATGGACCTCATGTTCCACAAGAGAAGGAAAACTTTCTGCAAAACCTGGTGACCCTAAGAAATTTGGTTGAACAATAATGATGGATCATAGGGGGTGACTTCAACTTTATCCTCAATCTGGAAGAGAAAAAAGGTGAAGCACGAAGGCTGGAAAAGGAAAGTGAAAGATTTTGAAACATGATTGAGGACCTTCACCTCATCGATATACAAATGAGAAATGGTGTTCATACATGGACTAACATAAGAACGAGGAATCATCAAGTAGCTTTCCAACTTGATCTCTTTCTCATATCAGAGTCATTGTTGATGGAAGGACCGTTAATTGAAGCGAACATTCTTCCCAAATTTGGCTCTTACTATTGGTGAATATCGTCAGTAGTACAAAATTCAAACCCTTCAAGTTTGAGAAATTCTAGGTATCCCATCCAAAATTTCAAGAACTAGCTAAAACTTGGTGGGCAAAAGAAGAAATATCACATGTCTCACAGATGTTCATATTTAAGACGACGTTAAAATGTTTTAAGAAACATCTGTGTTACTGGAATAAATCGATCTTCGACAATATATTAAAAGCGTATAAATATATAGAGTGTCTCCTTGAGGAAATCCATCATAAGATTAGGTCACAAGGCCTCTCAGTTTCTCTCAAGGAGGAAGAGGAAAACTTGAAACAACAATTGGAGGAATGACACAACCAAGAGGAAATATTATGGTGGCAGAACTCCAAAATACAATGGCTCAAGGAGGGGGATAAGAAAAACAAATTATTCCATTTCTCAATGGTGTGCACAAAAGATATATCAATAGGATCACTATCTTAGAAAAAAACCATGGTCAAAAAATCATGGATCATGCAAGCATGGAAGCAGAGTTGGTTAATTATTAAA
Source organism: Picea sitchensis (assembly GCA_010110895.2). NCBI lineage: Eukaryota > Viridiplantae > Streptophyta > Pinopsida > Pinales > Pinaceae > Picea > Picea sitchensis. The sequence goes on along the minus strand of SNQJ01S0080427.1, from coordinate 32,509 downwards.
AAGAGTTGCTTGAGGAACTGATCTGGGATCATTCCCAGGAAATTACTACCATCACCCAACATATCCCAACCCCTATCACCAATGAGAATAATGAATATTTGAGGAGGCCAATCACAATATAGGAATTTGACCAAGAAATGAAGGAGATGTTGGCAGGGAAGGCCCCAAGACCTAACAGATTCATTGTGGAATTTTTCCATCACTGTTGGCCTATGGTCAGGGAGGAAGTATGGAAACTGGTAGAAGATTATAGATATTGTGGAAAGGTCTTCCCAACTCTTAATGCAACTTTCCTAACACTCACTCCCAAAAAGGAACGAGTTTCACATCTGCAGCAGTTCAGACACATAGCAATGTGTAATGTTATCTACAAGGTAATCACCAAGATTATTTCCCTCCGCTTAAAACCCATTCTCACCTTTATTATCCCCAAGGAGAATTCAGGCTACGTAGAAGGGTGAAAAATACTGAATAGTGTGATCCTAGCACAGTAATTCATTCACTCCCTCAAAACTACCAAAACCCCAGGTATGTTTCTCAAACTGGATATTTCTAAAGCTTTTGATCGCCTAATCTGGCAGTACATCAATTCCATACTTTCAGTGTTTGGTTTTTGCCAAGAATTGACCTCTTGGATTAATAATCTTACCTCATCTTACTTCTTTTCCATTCTAGTCAATGGGGTCCCTTCCCAAAACTTTTCCCCCTTTAGAGGCATTAGGCAAGGGGATTCTCCTTCCCCCTTCCTTTTTGTCAAAATGGTTGAAGGATTGAGCAAATATATCAAATCCTCTATTGAAGACAATTTCGTATAAGGTCTCCCCCTTCATGGCCTTCAACCAACTACCTCCCACAGTCATTTTTTGAATGACACTCTTCTCATGGGAACACCTACAACTTAGGAATCCCAAAAATTCAAAATAAATCTTTAAGATTTTAGCAAGGCCTCAGGAACCTCCATCAATTTAGCTAAATCTTATATATTATTCTTCAACACCTTGAAATGCATTCAAAACCACATCTCATGATTGCTTGGCRTCCCYCGTAGTTCCCTTCCRTCCAAATATTTGGGTATCCCCCTTTTAGAATCAACGACTAGGAACATTTCTTGGGAACCCCTTCTCCAATCTTTGACCAACTGAATCATCTCTTGGACCTTCAGATCTCTCAACCTTGCATGTGTATTATTATTCCCAAATATGTTTTGCAGGATATTCCAATTTATCTCTTATCTACGCTAGCATCCCCTCAGAAAGYTCTAAAAGCCATCTGAATATTTCAAAGGAGATTCCTATAACAAGGAAACAATTCCAATAGTAAATGCGCACTGGTAAGCTGGGAAAACATCTGCAAGCCTAAGCTCGAAGACATCCTCAAACTCAAGGATCCTTGCACTCTAAATGAAATAATGGGTGCTAAAATTTGGTGGTGTTGGCTGAAGAACTAGAAGGAGCTTTGGGATTGAATATGGAAACATAAATACACCCCAAACTGGCTAGAGGCCAAGATGACTAGATTGAATGACCAAATCCAAGGATATAACATTTGGAATGCAGCCTGGAAAAATAGACCCATCATTCAAGAACACACTTTTTGGGAAGTAAGGGATGGACATGAAGCTCTTTTTTGATAGGATTTGTAGCAGCAACTTCCTCCCTTGAGGACTCAGGATAATATGCACCCATTGCAAGCCCTCATTATGAATCAGGAACACATAAAGGTTGTGTGTTTATGAAGGGAGGAGCAAGCCACTTCCCAATGGAGAGAATGTAAATTCACACATCGGGAGCTTGGTTTACTGGGAACTTATGATCTCATAGCCTCGCAAGAGGAAGCCTCTTTAAGAAAAAATTGTATTAGAGAAGGGAAGGACATACTTCCTTGGGGACACTCTCTAAGTGGAACTTTCAACATCAAAGAATCCTATAATCTCAAAATCAACTCACACCTACAGTCATTAGACAAAATTTGGCATACAATCTGGAAATCAAACTTTTGGCCAAAAATTTCTATCTTTCTCTAGATTCATGTTCAGAATCGGATCCCAACATGGGATAATTTACAAAAAAAAATGATTTATAGGGCCTTCCATTTTCTATATCTGCATGCAGTAAGAGGAATCTGTTAATCACCTTCTAAATCAATGCCACTTCTGTACGAAAATCTAGGACTGGGTTTCCCAAATCATGAGGCAAAGGGACAGAGTACTCCATAGCATCACAAAAACTATTACTGATTGGAAATCAGAAACACACACTAATATAATTCTCAACATGATCTCACAACTAGTCCCTCACTTTGTGCTTTGTAAAATATGGAAATAAAGGAACCACGTGATCTTCTCTGCAACGCTATCATCTCCTTCACAAGTCTAGTCTAAATTTTTTTCTAATTTTCAAGAGACCATCAGAGCACAACCCTAGAAGGAGGGGGATCTATCATGTATCCCAAGAAAAAGAGTCATCCTTTTTCACTGGCACCTTAAATTGGTTCGCTACTATCAAATTCACTCTCTCCATTCGATCCCTTCGCCTAGCTCTGCTCCATAGTCTTGGCATTTCCCTCCTCATGGATTCCACAAGATGAACTTTGATGGTGCCTCCAAAGCAGACACTGAGGCTGTCGGATATGTTGTAGTTATCAGAGACAATCCTAGGAGCATAAAATATATTATGGCAAGAAGATTGGGGTACACTACTAATATCTCTACAGAAATATGGGGCCTTCTCAAAGGAATAGAACTAGATAAAAAATTGGGCCTCATGCAGTTGATCATTGAAGGGTACTCACAAATAATCATCTCCCTAGACACCAAAATCTTGAATGGTTCTAATTTTGACCAAAATATCTCCAAGATGGTGCCTCATGCATTCCCTAGAAACCTTACAGGATGTTATTCAGTTGAAATTGGTTCTTATATTGATCCGGATTATTTTCGGCACGAAATGAGAGCGGAGATATAATAAAGAAATGCACAGAGATATCGCGGATATCCAATAATATAAAATAAATGTATCAGATATGCAACCATAAACACAGAGATATAGTAATACACGATTTCTATTAATGAAATAAATGTACAGAGACTGTAAAAATACAGAGTGAAAGACTCACTAGAATGGTGGTAGCTTATCTCTAAGACCAGATGTGACAGTTGCGCTCATTCACAAGAAGATGATTAAAATGAGGCTCTGAAGGAATTTTTACAATAAAAAGGAATGTCAAAAACCCTATACATCCAAAAACTTAACCCTAGGAGATGAAGCACCAAAACTCATGTGGGCCTCGTTTGGGTAAGTTAGTATATCAACTTCCCGTGGTTGTAACTTTTGCATACGATCTTTGTTTTAGGCGCATGATAACTCGTTGGAAAGGTATTATCGAGGAGATTCATTTTGGGTAAATATCGAAGGAAATTCCTTATTTCTCCCCGGTTTCCCAAAAACGTCGTTTAGGGCCTCAAAATGGCCCCGGAAGTTGAAAACTCCTAAAAATAGTAAATTACCAAAATTGACAAAAAACTATTTTGAGCTAGTTGGAAAAGGTGGGTGGCCACTGATATCCACCTGGATCAATGCTCCCTCCTTAGGAAGTAATGTTATCCATTGCGTTGAGTGCCTGGGGGAGAGGAAAAGGCGTTTGCTAAATCTGAATCTTGGTGAGCTGCTTGCCTTGTTGGAGAAGTTGCGTTGGTTAGCTTGTTGAAGGTTGTCACGAACAAGTGTATGGAAGGGTTGGACCTTTTTAACCAATATGGATACATGAGATGCTTGTGTGCAGAAGGAATCTTTACACTTTGTTGCAATCTTGTCGACCTGTGTTGACCTGCTTCTGTTGGATAGAAGGTGCTTGGGTTGAGGCTGTAGTGGTTGCAGTATCCTTATGTTCACCTTTTGAATAGATTGTGAAGAAGTTGAATTTTGTAGTATGAGATACTGCCTTATGGAACTGTTTAGGTGGAACAATAGTCAGAACTACTTCTAGTATTATGTAGAGATGATCCCCCAAAGAAACAATGACACTACRGGGTCGAGACTCATAAACAGCATGGCGTTTCCACATATATGGTTGGCCCAAGAGAACATCAAAAACATCCAGTGGGGCAATGTCACATAATACCTCATTCTTGAAGGGTTGGATGTCATATGACAATCGACACTGTTGGCTGACACGAAGATCTTGTCCTTGGCGAAGCCCCCCAATGTTGTATGGTTGTGGGTGTGGTGTTTTCGATAATCCCAATTGTTTGACGACCTCTGCTAGGATGAGGTTCTTCTGGTTTTCGCTATCAACAATAAAATGCAGTGGGGTCCCCTTCACCCACATATGTGAATAAAAACGGTGCTCCCCCTCTTTAGGATCTATTGGTTCTTCTGGTTGAATTGTTGTGGTCGCGACATTAATAGTGGGATCTGCATCTATGATCTGTCTTTTACCAGTATTTTCATAATCAGATTTTGAATCAGGGTTCAGCTCCTTGTCTTTAATCTTGGCCACCAATGACTTTTTTGAGCGACATTCATTACTGTTATGCCAAGGGATTTTGTGGAAATTGCACCATTTTCCAGTATCCTTCTTCGTTTTTCCATGACCCTTCTTTTCCTGTGGATTGGAATGGCTTTCAAGAGACTGTTTGTTAGGGTCATCTTTGTCATACTTTGGTTGTTGTGGATTTTTAGACCCGAACACCCATTTGTTCCGGTGCTTAAATTTATGCTCAATTTTAACATCATATCGATAAGAAACACCGAGCGATGAGATGTCCAGAAAATCCATTTCAATTTGGATGTATTTGTGTAGAGCCCCACGGTATTTCATAACCAAATGTCGTTCGGAGTCTTTGATACCCAGCTTGGTGCATAAGGTATGGAAGGTATTGGTGAACTCCGGAACTTCTTGGCCCCTCTCTTGTCACAGCGTGGTCCATCTCATGTACTGGTCCTCATAGTCGCCAACATGGTAATATTGTTCCTTTACCACATCCACAAAAAAATACCAAGTGGGCTCGGCCCCATATATTCCAGACTCCTCTGTGGAAATTTTCTCACAGTAAGTTTCCCACTAATGTTTGACATGGGGGAGATATTTAAGGAGTGTGAAGGTGATATTTTTCCTGTCGAAAAAATTATGAACAGAGAAATAACCTTCTAACATATTTAACCATTTGTCTAGGGCATTCGCATCTATCTGACCTTCAAATACGAGAATATCAAAATTAACCTGTACCTTGAAAGGAGAGGTGCTTTCAAAGTGGTTATTTGATGAAGATGTTCATGTTTCTATTGGAAGGCTTTGAAGGATGTGGGAAAAATTCTCCATCATTTCGTCCATTTGTCGCGTGAGAGTTTGCTCAAGCAATAGATTAATAAGATCATATGCTCCGTCGTTTTTCTTTTATTCCACCATGGAGGGTTTCTTGGGTGTGTGAGAGAGATTTTCTTCAAGAGAGACAATCTCGAGACCCAAATTGCTATAGTCAGACATCGTCGGGGCCATGCACTGAAAAAATGATCAAGAGCATCCTGCTCTGATACCACTGATACGGATTATTTTTGGCATGAAATGAGAGCGGAGATATAATAAAGAAATGCACAAAGATATCGCAGATATCCAATAATATAACAGAAATGTATCATATATGCAACCATAAACATAGAGATATAGTAATACATTATTTCTATTAATGAAATAAATGTACATAGACTGTAAAAATACAGAGTGAAAGACTCTCTAGAATGGTGGTGGCTTATCTCTGAGAAGAGATGTGAAGGTTGCGCTCATTCTCAAGAAGATAATTACAATGAGGCTCTGAAGGCCATTTTAAAATAAACAGGACTGCCAAAAACCCTAGACATCCAAAAACCTAACCCTAGGAGATGAAGCGCCAAAAGTCATGTGGGCCCCGTTTGGGTAAGTTAGTACATCAACTTCCCGGGGTTGTAACTTTTGCATACGATCTTCATTTTAGGCGCATGATAGCTTGTTGGAAAGGTATCGTAAAAGAGATTAATTTTGGGGGAAACATTAAAGGAACCTCCATATTTCACCCCATTTTCCCAAAAACTTTGTTTAGGGCCTCAAAATGGCCACAAAAGTTAAAAACTGCTAAAAATTGTAAATTACCAAAATTGCCAGAAAACTGTTTTGAGCCAGTTGGAAAAGGTGGGTGGCCACTGATATCCACCGGGATCATATAAATTCCCATGTTCAGAGGGAGGCTAAAAAGGTAGCCATTTGTTTAGCCAATGAGGGGGTTTCATTAACAAAAGGAGACAAAAGTATGGAGGCTACATTGAGTCTTGCTCCACCCATCCTTTAGCAATGTCTCAACCTATCCAAACTACATCTACAATCCTTGGATGGGGTGTTAATTTTCCACTGAACGCATTAATGAAGGTTTTACTCCTCTTCTACCACATACCCACTATCTTGACCTCAAATTTTTGCTTTATGAGCTTAGGACATGGCAATAAAATAGTAAGCATGGGAAAATTTCCATCCTGAGCTCAATGTTCGCAAAGTAATCATCTCCATCGCAGCCTAATTCAAGGCACAATATTATCTTCTCTTATGGAATTCTCTCTCCTTTCTATGTCCTAGAACGATGGATTTTTGGTATTTCAGTCTTCCATCCTTCCCTCCTTCCTGGTATTTCCTTGTTGCTCTTTGTATTGTACTTCCTACATTTAGCTTTCCCTCTCTTTGGAATTTTTCTCTCTGCATATGAATCTCCCCTATTCTTGCCACTAATTCCAAGAGAATGGGGACAAACAAAAAGGGTTCTGGATTATTATAATTATATGGAAAATCGATCTCTACATTTGATATCTTCTTCTCTACCTCCCTCTCCTAGTCATTCATCATCAAAGAAGATCTTGGAAACAATGGACGATGTTGGAAGGGATTCGACTTCCTCTCAGCAGGCCAAAGTAGTTCCCTCAAACTATGGTGCTCCCAGTGAGAGAAATCCTCCGGACAGAGCCTCCATCCATGTCATCAGGGGTGAATGGGGTCCTCCTGAGGGCCATTGGGGCTTCCCAATTGAGGAAGAGAATCCTATGGAAATCCATGATCCAAATTCCATTCATCCCCAAGAAAATTTGGCAGTCAATTCTTCAGAAAGAGAGAACACTGTGTAGTGGAGACTCTCGGATGATCATCTCCAAATTATTTTTGACTTGCAAGGAGTAGTGGAAGGCTAGAAATTTAGACAAGAGATTATTCTCTGAAGGATGGATTCTCATATTGACACTCTGTAAGGTGAGCCTGTTAGTTTTAGATGCCAAACCTGTCGAAAGCCATAAGCAGTGGTTCTAGAATGGCGTGATCCACCCTCGAACAACGATGAATCAGGAAAGTTTGGATAATATTTTTTTATTTCATGATAGTTTTTCTTTTTCTCAATAGATGCAAGCTTAGACCCTGCTATTATCTAGGGTTTTTGTATGATATTTTTAGACTTTCAGACAATTTGTCTCTTAAACTTCAGACAATGATGAACAAATTAAAGGGCTCTTGGTACTAGTTATGGTTTCCAATTTACTGGTAGGCCAACTATCAAAACCTCCACAACTATGTATGGATTGAATTGTTGAGGTAATACCAAAATTTAGATTACAAAAAAATTATTAATATGTTACATTATACATTAATATATTAGTACTTTAATTTTTACATTACATTAATGTATTAATGTATTAATAATTTATTACTAATGTCATTAAGGTCAATGCATTACTACTTTATTAATGTATTACTTTAATGTATTTATTAATGCATTTAATGAATTAAATATATTTGATGTATGAAATTTATTTTTTTGTATTATTATTGTAATACTAGTGTATTATTAATGTAATACTTTATTAGTTATTAATACTTTAACAATGTATTAATTAATATTGTATAATTTTTTTTCTTTTTTTCTTCCTCAGAAAAAAGTGTAATTTTATTCCATAAGAAAGAAAATTACATTTTAAAGATGCATGTCCACATGCATGTGTTGGACTAAGTCATATAGACTGTCTAAAGTGGCATAGCCAAGACAAAAAAGATGTTACTCTCCTACATAAGAGAGACCAAAATGCATAGACACAGATAGTGTCTGGGAATAATAATTACAAAATAAGGCCCACATGCCTCAATACAACAAAAAACTATACAACCATAATATCATAAGCTAGGGATAACAGAAGTGTAGTCGCAACTAGCCATATGTTGATTTGAATGAAAATTGATGCATTTATTGAGAAAAATCCTCAATAAAGGGTTGATGGTAGTACTCATAGAAGGTGTCATCATTATCTTCCTCTATCATCCACTGCCCCTATACCAAATGCAGTCCCTCCTTTGAGAGCCAATTGGCTTCCATGTTCCTTTCCCTTAAAACATGGTGAACTTAAAAATTATCAAATGAAACCACAAGAATTTGAAATTCTTCAAGAATGGGAAGAAATAGTATATTGTTACATTGTTATTTATTTTGAACCCATTTTACATCCACTTGGGAATCACCAAAAACCTGGAGAGAAGTCACATTTTTTTCTTTGGCAAAAAGGAGAAGGAATCTTAATGACATCAGTTCTACAAAGTTGTTTGTACCGGAACCTAGGAACATTTTTATTTTGAATATAACTATATTGGATAGATGCAACACTTCCCCACCTCCACAAATTTGATGCATGTTATGGGATGCCCCATCAAAAAAATCCTAGGTCCTTTGACAATCCACCATTTCTGCTTGAATCTCCTTGATTTTTTGGCCTCTTTTTTCCTGGGGGAAATGTAACAAAATACCAATACATTGAGCTGCAATAACTTCAAAAGGAATGTCCTTGTTGTGGAAAATTGTACATAGTTCATGGAAAACTAGGTATCCCAATAGACAAGTGATGGAAGGTATTTTATGTTATTGTTGCAAGGGGTAGAGCACCATGACTTCCAAGTATCCTCCACCTGATTCCCATTCCAGTTGAGAACTCTACCCATCAATATAGAGATATCTTTCCATACTCCCTTGATAAAAGGACACAGTTAAAATAGATGAACATGTGATTCCTCCTCATATTTACATAAGGAGCACCATTCCGGCCCCTCGAAATGTCTTTTTTTTTAAATACCCCAGGTAGGAATTTTCTTAACCAATAAGCACCACAAAATAAAATTGGACTTTGGTGGGAAGTTTAACTTCAAAAGGATTTTACACCACCACTCTGGCTCCCTATGGTGAAGATCTATATTGAGATTAACATATCCATATTTTGGAGTATAAACCCCAAAGGATCAAAATCCTAGACCATCTCATCTTCCCTATCCACTAATATGATATGAGCCAATTTTAGAGCCCTTGTATAATTCACCCAAAGATGTTAATATTCACCTTCTATTCCCAATTGTTGAAGGGAATTCCATTCCTGGTTCCAGATAGTGGTGTGATCTTAATCCTCGATATGACTTAGATAGAAAATCCCCTTCATCTATAAGCGTTGAATTAGATTTTCTAACAGAATATGTGCTCCCCCACTTCCTGGACAAGCATGCATTCCTAATCGAAATTGGTTCCCTTTATCGACTCACCAAGCCAAGACATCCCCTTTGACATCAAAAGAGGAGACCAAATCTTTCCACATAATAGTAGCCACAGGGTATTTCTTTGATGGGTTACTAATCCAATCCTATAATGAAGAAGGATGAATATATTTTCGTGTCATCACCTGAGTCCATAATATATCAAAAGAGATTAACCTCCAAAATGAATTTACATCTAGAGCCTTTGCAAAGAGGAAGATGTTTTTTACACCACAACTTCCTAGGGATTTTGGGATGGCCATTTTACCCAAGCAGTGACAACTTTGTCTTGAGATCCCGCCCAAAGGAACTTTGAACAATTTTTTTCTAATATTTTCAAGGATCCATTTAGGAATCCAATTTAAGGACATCCAATAGACTGGGATGGATTCTAGGACCGATTTTACCAGTACAATCACTCGTGCCCTATAAATCCATTTGAAGCTCCAGTTGTTTAGCCTCTTCTTCAATTTTTCTAGAAGCCACTTCCAGTCTACCCTCTTGTAGCAGTTTGGTTTAATATGAAATCCCAAATAATTCAACCCTTCATCAATATCCTTAGTCTCGAAGGGGAAAATAGCCCTATAAGATTCTATCTCTTCTTTTGTCATATTATGGGTGGATAATGAGGTTTTACCCTGATTTATCACCATCCCATTTGCTTGACCGAAAAGGTCCAATATATCATACAGATTTTATGAATCCCTTAGAGAACCATTCAAAAATACCATTACATCATCTATAAATAGTATATGAATGATTTGGAGAGTGGGAGATATAGAAATCCCTTCAAAATCCCTATTTGATTTTGATGATTCCTAGCCCTATTGAGACCTTTAACCACAAGTAGAAAGAGGAGAGGAAAAATTGGACATCCATGCCTAAGTCCTCTTTTCTCTATGAAGAAAGGGGAGGAAGATCCATTTATTAGTACAAAAAAAGAAGCAGTTGATATACAACACATCACCCCACTGATAAAATTTATCTCAAAGCCAAGATGTGTTAGGAGCAATTTTATGAAAATCCAGTTTACTTGATCATAAGCCTTGGATAAATCAATTTTTAGAACTTCCCCTTTTAGCTTCTTTGTTTTTATGGAATGCATACCTTCCTAGACCATTCCAATCGCTTCATGGATTTGTTTTCCCTCCAGAAAACCAAATTTCTCTTTTGAGACTAATACCGAGAGAACCTGTTTTATTCTTTTAGCAATCACTTTTTCCACATTCTTATAGATGCAGTTGTAGATATAAATAGGTCTGAAATCATCCAGACCTTGAGGGGAATCAGTCTTGGGGATGAGGGAAATGAAAATTGAGTTCAACGGAGCATGCATATGTCCTTTCCTATGGGACTCTTTGATCCATATGGATATCAGTGGCCACCCACCATTTCCAACTGGCTCAAAA
>SNQJ01S0080427.1:10290-21523 GCA_010110895.2 Picea sitchensis | reverse complement strand
TCTACAGAGCACAAAGCTTCCAGATCTAAGAACTTTTGAATATTCTTACCTTTATTAGAGCACAAAGCTTACAGATCTTACCTCTTTTCTACACATCTGACTTCTTTCTTTCAGAAATTTCCACTTTTACTTTTCTTAGAGAACCGAGCATTCAGATCTCGCTTCTCTTCTTTGGATCTGATCTTCCTTTCTTCAGATCTGACCTTATTCCTGGTACAAAGCTGCAAAATTCAAGTGAAAATATGCGCACTAGGGAAACAGATCTATGCACAGAGATTTCTTTTGCACAACGTTTCTTTTTCCTCAGTTCCCAGCAATCAAAGTTTCAGGTCCCGGCAACAGAACCATTTGTTGGCACAGGGGAAAACCCGGGGTTCAATGCTCAAGAGCGCACCAACAAAAACCTAACTACTAACCCTTTTGGCAACACTTGTGAAGTAGACGAAGTCTCACCCGAGGTAGAGGCAAGGGCGGTTGAAGGACTCAGATGTCTGCAACCGCAGCTAGGGCACTAATCTGTGATTATATCTTTTATATGGCACTTAGCATAGATCATTCATCAATATTTAACCCGTATGGTACTTCGCAGATAACACAGAGTATCGCAATGAATAATTATACTAAAGATGGTTCAGTACTTAGCCACATAAATATAGGTTATGTTCAACAGATCAATCACTAAGCATCTTTTATATTAGATCTAACATTCATTCATATATCATTAGCACAAGCATAACTAGATCTACTAATCATAGCAAGCACTTAGCCAAAAGGAAACAACACATTAGATTGAAGCACAAAGCACAATACACATAGTTATCGTGGTTCACCCCCACCCTGTGGCTACGTCCACAAAGTATTCTCTATATTATCTCAGTCAAGCAATTACAACACAAAGCTTTAATGATCCTTACTTCTCACAGGACAGAAGATCTACGCAGCTCACTAGATCCTTCGTCCTTGCACTTCAACACAAAGCTACGACAAATTGCACTTAGCTTCTCAATCTCATGCACAGATCACTTCAAGATACGTTTGATCACACAAATATAGTACTAGCACTAAGCCTTTAGCTATACATCACATAGATGTACTACCCTCTCTTCTTCTCTATTTACATTGCATATTTATATATTACAAAATGGGCCTAAGCATGGGTAAACCCACGGGCCGACATCCCTTTCCCGTTACATGAACCCAAAACTCTAAAATGGACCCAAAAATAGGTCTTGCTTCCTTAATTTCCACTTCGCGTTGCACTCCATCCTTGGCAAGTTGTCCCAGTCCCAAAAAAGGTCAAATATGACCAAGTATTCTGCAAAACTTGGTCAAGGGCCAACAATAATATTATACACAATTTCTTTATCCTCCGAGTCCATAGAAGACTCTAAATCTCCCAGCGAGAGGGTAGTGTAAAGAACCCCTAGATCATATGCCTGGTCTGGTTCATAGGGAGTGGGATCCAAAGAGGGAGTCACAATGGGTTAGGGGAACATGGTTGGGTAAGAGGAAATATATTTTGATGGGGGGATAGACAACAAAGGATGTGGAGGATGTCAATGGGGCCGCATAAATGTTGTAGGCGAGGGGGAGGAGAGGATTTTCCCAATCCAATATTTTCCAAGCACAAAGAGAGAATTGACCAGAAGATTAATGAAGTGGGGAGGTAAAATAGACATACCCTAAAAAGGAGAGACCCGACCATGGTACGCCCCAAAAGAAGTGATATCTTGAGAAAGGGTTGGAGCATCTTCAGATATAGCCACCATCGTTGAGGTGATATTTACATGTGAATCCAAAGTAGAGATAGTGTCCCCACACAATTGTTTCTTCTAAGGTCTAAAGAGATCCTCCTTTCATGGATCGATGCTAGAGGAAGATGGCCCTAGCATTTCTGGAGTCCCCAAACCCATGCGGGTCATCGGTAGTTCCTGCCTCTGCTTCCTAGGCTTGAAAGATAGTGTACATTGACTCATCACATGCCCATGTTTATGACACCTTCTGCACCGAAAGAGCACTCCTTCATAATCCAGTCTTTGTTTAAAAATCTTTCCACTAGACACAATTTTCATATCTTCTACCAAGAATTCCAATAGATTTAATTAAACAAGAATGTGTGCCACCACATATTCATCTAAGGCCAAAAAGGACATATCTGTGTCAAGAAAAGAGCCAAGTGTATTCCCAATAAATCTAAAAGTCTCCTTTGTCGAATTCTAAAAGGAGACAAGGGAGGCGTACCCATATGGGTATAATATCCAAGCCTTCCTTTCCTACATCAAAAAGGGGTGTCCAAAGATTGAAGACAAACGGGGTTGAACCCACACTCCATGGCAATTTGAGGGTCCAAAGAGAATCTTCTGAATTAGTAAATTTGAACAAAAATCATCCTCATGTGAGAAATTTAACCTCCAACACATAACCAACTTTCCTTCCCATGAGAAGACAACCTAATCCTTTATAGTTTTTTTACTGAAGTGTCGACCCTGCGCATTTCCTACCACCACCGAAGAAGACAGATCCAACACTTGAGCCATGGATACATCCTCCCCCAGAACCAAACGAGTCGGTCCTCCTTTTTTGTTTACACACTTATTTTTTCACTTATGAGAGACTACTGGAGGAGTTTGCGTCGATGGATGGGCTTCTATCCTAGTAGAATGAATATTCCCAAAAGGACTATGTGAAACCCTCGACTCAAACCCTGAAATGATAGATCTTGAGGGTTGTGTATGAACCAGGAGTGAGTCAGTAAACTCCACCACCATAAAATGGTCCGAAAAAACCCATAATGGGATGTTATGAACTTCAAAAAGAGTAAGAGCAGGAATCCTCGAGCGTTGTGTCCCAACATGGGAGAAAGACTCTAGTGAGATCCCCTTCTGTAGGAAACCTAGGTCGTCAATGCTCTACTGACCCAGAGCCCAATAGTCCTCCACCAAAGGGGAATCATCTCACGAAGATAGGGGGTAAGCTTGAAAAGAGCTACCTATTGCCTGCAAACCTTCCAAATTTGAGCATAGGCCGACAACACAACTGCTTGCTTCATAACAGAAAAATGACAAAGTGGTCTCATTGGAGAAAGAAATCCCCGACACCAGACCTGGTGAGGAAACATTCCCAATATCTAATCCATTCACGTTGTCGAGCCTCAAAGGAAACGTGGCAGGGAAAGGGCTTGCATGGTTGTTAGTTGGCGAACCCCAAATATCCATACCTTCTGTTGAATCCATGTTATAATTGAGTAATTCCTCCTCTTCTTCCTAGCCGGCATGAGAAGACTACGTATCCATTATGTGACCATCTATAATCTAAGTGGGAACCACTAGCTAAGGACCTCATCCTTTCCCTGCCCTAGGGTTTCTGCAGCCCATTTCGTGACCTCAAAATCTCTCTTACTAAAAGAGTGAATCCATCATCCCATATTATTGATCCATTAATATTGTATAAATGTATTAATTAATTAATAAATTACATTATTATTGTATCAATTAATTAATAAGTCACATTATATATTAATGAAAATCAATACTTTAATTTATATTACATTAATGTAATAATGTATTAATACTTTCCTAATGTATTTATTAAAAATGTATTAATGTCTTAATTAATGTAATTAATATACATTAATGTATTAATGTTATTCATAGTTATCACCATAAGAAACCATGATCATGGTCAATCATAAAAGACTATGGTCATTTTCAATTAATGTATTAATACTTTAATAATGTATTACTTTATTTATGTATTAATCATTTATCAATGTATTAATTAATTAATACATTACATTATTTAATAATTTATCAATGTCTTAATTAATTAATACATTACATTATTTAATTAATTTATCAATGTCTTAATTAATTAATACATTACATTATTAATGTATTAGTACTTTCATAATGTTTTACTAAATATATTAAGGTAATTGTATTACTATTTCATTAATTTATTATTAATGTAATATTTTATTAATGCATTTATATTTTATAAATTTATTAATTAATAATGTATTAATTAATACATATTATTAATGTATCAATCAATTAATACTTTACCTTACATATTAATATAGCTTAATACTTGAATTTATATATTACATTAATACATTATTATTATGTATTACATTAATGTAATACATTATTAATAAAATAATAATATACTACATTATTACATTAATACATTATTATTAAATATTGTAGTAATGATATTTTAGTATATTAATGATTATCTTTAAGATAAGGTATATATAATTAACTAATAATAATCATTTTATAAAAATGATTAATATATGTTGAACTTTATTTTTCATCTTTCCAAATTAATAACACCTATCATTATCAATGTATATGAAAATGATAACTTCAAATTACTCAGAAAATGAAATTGAAAGCTAACTAAATGATACCATCCAAGATCGATCAATAACTCAAGCAAGCAAATATATTTTAGGTTCATGGCGATTACAATTTCAGCGCATAGCAGAAAGCAATGTCTACAAAGAAAGGCTATTTCCTGATCGTAAATGGTAAAACATTGCTGTATTATTTTAACTTATACAACAGGAGTAATGTAAAGAATGGCGGAGGATGAACCGTGGCCGTAGGCGGCAGGGCTGGGACTTCTGCAATAATGGTGTCGAGCAGAATTGCATTGAATGAAGACGTTGCAACCGCATCACATGTGGGGATGGGTTTGGGAAATTGTCTTCCTGTTAGTTAATGACGGCCCACCGCGCCACATGTTCCTCGTGGGTTTGGAAAAGTATCTCCTCCTCGTTTGCTAGTGACAGACTAACACATAGCTGATGCGCCACATTCTCCTCCTTTGCATCGCTTCTGGTGCGCTAACAGCCGAAGAATCTGGCGCGCCAACCGCCAGAAGCGTTTAGTACAATGGATTACGGCCGACCACATAGTTAATGCGTGACATTCTCCTCCCTTGCTCAGTTCTGGTACACCAATAGTCGAAGAGCATTTAATACAATGGAGGACGAAAGTTTATATAACCAGGGTGTTGGCTAAACGTTTTACTTTTTGGGGTTTTTTTAGTTATTTAAATTTGTTGATCTAATCATTCATTACTAGATTTCGAGTAAAATTGAACTGAAAAAAGTAATCAAAAAAAACCCCAAAAGATAAAATGTTTAAACTACTGCTATACCAAGTGGGCGAATGGATCAATGGAATTGAAAGAATTAACCTGATGCTTTGCATTAATGGTGAGGCTGCCGATATCCAGCTTGAGCATCTGTAGTAAGTATTGAATGCTGTGGCAACTGGATTATAGGATGTTTGATTTGATATGTTTTCAGATAGGATTATCTATAATTTACATGTGGCAATATTGAGACTGGATATCAGGTCTGGAATTTCAAATTTATTCAGCTTGTTAAGAGAAAAATTGCTGAAGTTTAATTCATTTTCATGTACGTAGCTTTAAGTTTTATCCAAAATCATAAATGTCAAAATATATTGTATATTATGTGTAATTTTCACTATCATAAATTTTATGTTGAGCAAATTCAATCTCCAAACTCCAACCAGGACTAGTAGAAGACCTGGAAATCGCACTCACAAAGCAAAATTGGAGGCTGAAGCTAAAAAGACCCAAAATCATAAATGTCAAAATATTTTGTATATGTGTAAATTTCACTGTCATAAATTTTATGCTGAGCAGATTCAATCTCCAAGCTCCAGCCATGACTAGTACAAGACTTGGAAATGACACTCACAAAGAAAAGTTGGAAGCTAAAGCTAAGAAGGCCTAGGCTGGAGTGTTGAAATTTAGAATTTAGATGTCCATTTACTCTCTCAACTAACACTGTCGAGGTATCATCAACAATAATGTCGTAACCCTACCTAATTCCTGTGGGACATCAATTTCTAAACCTGCTGAATATTGCTTTCAGATTCCACAATCTATAATCCATATGTTCCAGCATTCAATGCTGCATATTGCTAACTGTACACCCCTGTAAATCTTGCAAAAACTCTAATAAATCGCAACCTTCTCAACGAACTATTTTACCTTCTTATTAAAAAAAGGTCTTTACAAAATTAACATCATTTCATTCTGTAAACACTTATTTTTAATCCATTCTATACAAATACAAATACTTATTTTTGTTTATATAAAGGAACAAATTAACTTAATTGATAAAAGAACAAATTCACTTAATTGAAAAATTACTTTTACTTATATATCAGAGAACAAATTCACTTACTTGCATATCAATAAAAATTAATGGCTTTTATTAAAATTACATTGATCCGAAGCCTCGTCAAACTTCAAAGGACTTTTCCGTTTCTCCTCTCGATGTTGACAAAGTATTTCGGGATTTTGGCCCATCCTCCTTTTTCTCTGTCTGAGGTTACCAGTTGTTGATGTTGTTCCGGCAGAGAGTGCCCATATAATTCATCTTTTTTAAGTTGGAATTTTTTTTCATATTTATTTTATCAGATCATTTTCCATCAAAAACCTCTAGGATCTTTATATTACGACTCATCTTTACGTTTAAAGAGAATTAAAAATATATATACATGAGAAAGCCATACTAGAAAATAAAATATTATGTTAATTAAATTTTGGAAAAAATGTTCTTTACGAGAAAAAAAATTAATGTGAAAGCCACACGAGATAATAGATTCTTCTGTTAATTAAATACAACTTAATTAAATTCTGTTAAAATTTTGTGAATAACATTAATAATATTAATTAAATAAAACCATATAAATAAATTTAGTAAATAAACATTATACATCAAATTACAAAGCATTTACTACAACTTAATACAATGTATATCTAATATAATCTCTATGCAAATCACTAATTTAATCTATCCCAAATATGTTTTGACGTTCAAGTTGATCAATCCCTTAACCCACTCCATTATTTCCATAAATAATGAGAAACTGATAAATTGTTTAATCCGCTATTCAAACTTTGTAATAATTATTGAATATAAATGAATAAAGAAAAGTTTATAAGACTTCAAAGTTGTAATAATTATTGAACAAAAATGAATAAGTCATATTAATGATTGTTATTATCGATACAATGTTTGATGCAATTCATATATTATATTATATTATATTAGGGGGTTAATGTTAAAATGTTTTAATCAAGGTTTATATATATTATATTGTATTATATTAGGGGGTTAATGTTAAAATGTTTTAATGAAGGTTTAGTTTTTATAAGGGGAAATTTAAAGTCTAAAATAATTAATGAAAATAATAAAATAATAGTTAAAAAAATAAAATAAGAGATGTGAATTTTTAAAGGAAAGAAAGAAAAACGTAATAGGTTTTAGATTTATATTTTAATAGGTTTTACTTCAAATTTAAGTGTAGACATTTATTACATATTTTACTTCTAACACATAGGTTTGTAGATGGAAAAAAATAAATATGTTTTTTTGATTTTTTTTCATGTTTTTCTAGTATATCTCACTAATACATATAGTTTGGATGCTTATTGGATGAGTAATTTAATTTGGTGCCTACACCTGAAATTTGAATAAACATATAAGGACATAAGTCTAAAATACACTAGGAAAAAAAAAGTAGTTTTTTTCTCTTTCCCTCCAAAACTATTTACTCTAATGGTTGACATCATCGTCCTGAATTCTATTAGTTCTTTTAAATTGATATTGTTATTACATTTTTTATTTGGAGGTTGATTTTCGACCTAAAAATTCCCCAATGAGGATTGTTTTCTCAAACATTGTCTAGCGAATCCCAAGAGGCCTTCCATCCTCATCATAATTTGATTGTAGTTTTCAATTATCTAAGGGTCCATTTGCAAAGTAAATGGTTGACTTTGTTGCTCAACATTGATGACTTGAACCCACAATTAGTTTAAGGATAGCCCCTACAAAGAAACTTTAGGGAAGTATGCTTGCCTTGGTGGTGGATTGGCCTAAGGTGCCTCAGAACCTTGGGTTAGTGATCATAGATGGCTCCACTACTTCTGATTCGATTGGAATGGATATTGGATCTACTTAGCTAGTCAAAACGAACAAGAAGAAGGTGGTGTGCTCTCTTGCTTGGGTGGATCAGCCTAATTGAGATCTTTTCCCCCAATATGATGCTCCTTTTGTCTAGTTTGAATTAATTTGAGATGGAAAAATAGTACAATAGTTTAGGCTTTTATCTCCCCTTAGAATAAATCTCTCACTAGTGTCATAGAATGTCCATGGGATGATGCCTCCTTGTACTAATATTTTTGTGCATAGTGTGTTGCAGTGTGTCTGATCAAATGTAGTCTTTCTTTGACGAGTTAAATCATTGGTTTTGAGCTTCAGAACATAATGAAGGACATGTGTAGGCTAATGATGGTCTCTCATGATGCATTAGTGGCAATGCAAAAATGCAAAAGCAACAATATGTTAATTTGGAGGGATTATTCAAGGTACTTTTACAATGAATTTGAATATGGTGTAAAAAGATGAAATGTAGGAAATTGAAATAGATTTCCGAATATATAATTTTTATTTATAGAAATTGTGAATAACTATGTGAAATTTGAGTTTTTCTAACAATGGTATGTTATTTTTAAAGCAAAATATAAGGTATATGTCTTAGTTAGTGCATTTGTTAAGTACCTTAGTGATGTAATTTCCTTCACAAAATTTGTATAATTGTAGAGAACTCATTGTTCTAGTGTTGTGTATTTTTCAAAATTTATAACATTAATTTTATATATTTTTAAAATTATGAAAGTCAATATATCCTTTAAATTACAACACCTTACATTAGTGCAAACTATGAGGGTCTTAACATGATCAAACATTTTTATTTTTATTTTTTTAGATTGTTGTATCTTCTAGTGTGACATATAAAGTATTTTAAAAATTGTTACGTTGAGAAAATAGGTATGTATTTTAGGATTCTAATTTATGTCCAGACAAAAATAGATTAGAAATTGTAAACAATATTATATTGTTTTAATTTAAATATTTGGATTATACATAGTTGACTCTATTTATGTCTATAGTTTCATCGATAATAGATTTGTGTATCCTATACCAAAATAACATAAAAAAATAAAGATAATGAGAGGTATTCATAAAAATGGAGGTTTTTATGTATTTCCACACCAAACCATTAGGTTAGTCACATCGAACCTAAATCTGAGGAAACCAACTAAGAAAACACATATTCTAGAGTTACTATTTCGGTGTCAAAAAAAATTGAAATGGAATTGATGTGCACATGGTCCTAGTTATGTGTGTGCATTCCTAAAGCATGGGTGCATTATTAGGAATAGGAATAGGTGAACGTTCCTAATAACACAAAATCTCTCTCTCCTACTAACACAAAATATCTCTCTCCCTATGCCCCCCTCTCCCTCCCTCCTTCTTCCTCTCTCTCCCTCTTTCCCTCTATATTCATCTCTCTATCTAACTGCTCTCTTCCTATCTCACACTTACTCTCTCCCCCCTCTCTCTCTCCCTCTCCCTCTATTTTGTTGTTTTTTTCTTATGAGATGAGATATGATCGATATATTTTTACAATGATGAGTGTTCCATATATAGGGAACATATGGTGACCATCCCTGAAAGGGTGTGTCCCTTGGTTAATCAATAACTATTTATTATTATCATTTACTTATTATATATAGTATTTAATAATTATATTATTAATTATTAATCTAAGAGAATGTCTTCCTGATGTTGTCCAAACATTAACACTCCCTCTCAATGAGGGAGACATTCTACATCATGCCAAGATTGTCTCTGAATTATACAAACTTCACCCTAGACTCATGACACTTGTCTATCAGTCTTGGGAGATATCTCTCTCCCACCTGAACCGAGGAGAAACTCCTTTTGCGGCTTCTCCCTATGAGCCAATTGTCTCTCTCTAAGATCAGGCTCACTCTGAGTCCACATGTAATAGCATATATAGCATCTTGAGTCTTTATCATTCCTTGTCAAATCACCATGACTAGGATAAATACCACACCAGGATCTTTCACCACAGGTACACACTTGTGAGTGAATGTCATCCTGATGCTAACTGACATGTTGAAATCACTTCAAGCACCTCGAGTCCATATTATTCCTTGTAATGATCAAGGAAGGACTATGCCTGGGCCCATTTACCACAAGTGCACCTTTATGACAAATGTATCATATCTCCCTTGGTCTGCAGCCCAATCTAGGAGAAGGTATGCCCGATGTTTAAACATCAACACTCCCTCTTATCTAGGGAAGTATATTTCCATAGTAGTACACAACTATTATCGAGTGGTACAAAACCACTGCTAGTAGCACACAACTACTATCTAGTGACACACAGTCACTACCATTCGTACACAACCATTGTAGTAGTACACTGTTGGACAACTGAGAGGGTGGGTGAATCAGTTGTTACCGTGCTTAAAAAATTATGCTTATTTTAACTCTTTACAAAGCACTCAATGATAATCACAATAATTCAAGGAAATAAGTAATAGCACATTCAACATCAGTCACACGTATGAGATACACAGAGACGGATATTTCCATGTTGATGACGTCTTTCAACAAGGAGCACACTATTTCTTTGTTCTACAGATTCAGTCCTGGCACCTTTTTCTTTACTCGTCCTGGGCGGCTGATTGTCTTCCTTTGTTTCTGTAGGTTTGTTGTTGTCATTGGTTGTACATTTGACAAACTTGATGGGTTCTTTGTATCTTGGCTTGCCACTACTTGATCCCTCTTCATAACCCAAACCAATTTTTAGCTTTGGATTCCTTTGTTGATTCAGAATGGTGGTTAATCCTTCTGAGGCTTTGATACTTGACAGATTCTGATTATACAAGGCTTGAAACTTCTCCATATCTTTCCTAGTTTTCACTACTTCTTGTTCTAATGCTTCACATCTTGCCTTCTTTTCTGATAACTGTTGTTTCAGAAATTCTTCGATTTTCTTTGCCTCTTCTAATTCTACTTTTAGTAGGACAAGGTATTCATCAAGTTCTTTACTGTCTTTCTCGAACTGTATCAACAAATTTCTTTGCTTTTTGTTCTTGATTCTTAGTCTGTCAATCTCTTCCAGTGCATTGATCAGTTCTCCTTCCATGTCAACCACAACTTTTTCTTCATTAACATCACTCCTTGTGTTGTTATTATCATAATCCTCTTTGGCCATAAGTATGAAGTCATTTAGTTTATCTTCAATATATGATTCATTGTCTTCATCATCTGAAGGATCATCATCATTGTTTATGCAAAGAC
>SNQJ01S0080426.1:35672-71003 GCA_010110895.2 Picea sitchensis | reverse complement strand
TCAAATTATACAAACTTAACCACTCAAATCTGCAGATCCAATCATTCATCAACAATTTCAAACAAAATAAAAAAGAAAAAATTAAACATCCAAAAATAGAATTGATCTTTCTTAAGAAAACCAACTAAAAGGTCTCAATGAAATCTTTGACTAACAGCCCAAAAGCTAAGTGTCATTGTATCCTCCTTGGATTGGTAGGATAAAATCTTATGTTTGACTTTATTAAACTCCAATAAGTTTATGGAATTACGAAATGGTTGTTGACACGTTACATAATGGGTTGTTGTTCTTGGTCGGTGTTGAATTGAGTAGTTATGTTACATTTTTTTAACCGCAATGCAAATTGAGATACTTTTGGAATTCTATGTCTCTCATCATTATGGAGCGTCCATCATGAAGAAATGTAACATTTGTCCACATCATCTTATTATTATGTAGAATCTCATGCACCATAATCAATATTCATTATATGCTCCACAAGTATAGGTAGGCTTACCGATTTACAATATCATGATCTCATCTAACATTTCTCCGTTATTAACGGCACATCTTTTTCAATGGAAGATTGGATAAGTGATTTGAATTATATGATATAAAAATAAAAAAGCCATAAAGTTAGGCTATCTGTAAAGGGCTCAGATAAAGAGTAGTACGAAATAATTATGCGGAAGGTAGTGAGCGATAACGTGGGTTCAGATAACGTGAGTCCAAAGAATATGGAGATTGAAAAGGTAAAAAATAAAGTAAATGTAGAGCCCACGGATCAAATTTGAAGGGAAGAGTTAAATTTCAAACTCTTCAAGGCCAACATGTGTCACTGATTTCAACCTATGCTACCTTGACAACAAAGTTAGTGGATGAAATTCAATAAGTTGGTATACATGCTTTCAAGACCATCCACATCCAACATTATATATTTGGTAACCCTTATGAAAATGGTTCATTTTACCCATGTTGCACACAAGAGGCATACACATAATATGACTTTAAAAGAGGTGTTTCAATAGCTATAGGGACAAACTTATGTAGAATAAGGTGACGACAAAGGACTATCATCTCAAAATTGGGTTACTCTACAAGCTAGACAGGTTTGTCTCCCCTAAAGGTGAAATATTACATCTTATTAGAGAGCTCACACCTCAAGGTTGTAGGGCATTTTGGTTTTTGGAACATAGTTGGTAACTTATGAAGGTATGTGTACCATCTTAGAATGCAAAGAAGACATATCAATGTATATTATAGGATGTATACTTAGTTGTACAAGAAAGATTGGTCACATAAATCAAAGTCTATACCATCACTTACACCCACTCGACCTTAAGAAAGCATTTCCATGTATTTTGTGGGAGGTTTACAAACAAATAGGAAGGGATGTGAATATTTTTTGGTAGTTTATAGGTTTAACAAGATGTGAATTCGTATGACTTGAAAAAAGACCATCGGAGGGAAGAAAAACAATGTTCTTTGAATAGGTTTGGGTGGACTTTTGGATACAAAAGATTATAATCTTGTACAATGATACTGAATTTCTCAATTCCTTTTGGAGCTGCTGGAGAAGATGGACATGAAATTGAATATATTTATAACATTCCATCCATAGATAGATGGGAAACAAAGAGAAAGTAGTAAATAGGGCTTTGAGTGCGGCTTTTGAGGGGTTACAATCAAAAGAATCCAAAGAGCTAGGATGAAAATGATGATTTATATTCAACACTCTTATAACAAATATATCCAAACTTCTACTGGTAAGCCACGTTTTGAAACTTTCTTTGGATATCTTTTGCCTTCCTTGGATATTGTTTATGGATATCAAGTATGAGTGAGGGAAGGCATCACAAGAGACAGTGTGAACAACACCTCAATTAGATCTCATATGAAGTTATGCCTCCTGCAAGTTGACCTACTTGTTGACCACCATGGTATGATTGGATGCCATGTCATCCATCATTACTCAAACATGTGGATTTTCAAGAACATTCTAGAAGCTCAAAACCTTATGACTAATTAAAGAGTTGAGGGAGTCAAAGCCTAACCCTATACAACTATTGGGAAGATAATTTAGGAGTGGTATTTTTGAGAGCATAATAGAGGAGGATATATTTTGTAGCATCCATACATACCATAGTGTCCAAGACAACTCCGATGAGTGCTTTTTTTATCTTTTCATTTCCATAACTGAATAAAAGAAATTACAACATAGGCCTCTTCTAGATGGGTTTCTCCCATATTGGTTTCAAGGATATATCTTGTGTTCATTTGTGTGTGGATGGTGTATTATTTTGTTCATTTATTTCATTGTACCATAATTCAGTTATTTTATAAATTAAAGCAAATCTAGTAATTAACTAATTTAGGATCTAAGAAAAATAAACTAAAAAAATCTAAGATTTTTATAATAGTTTAAGATCTATTCTAACAAACTATTCTAGTGAAATATCCACGATAGTTTTACATACTATTTATGTTTTTTGTGAATAGTAGTACATGAAGTTGTTTTTAGACAAAAAGAAGAGTTTTCAAAGTAAGTATTCACTTCCAAGAGGTTGGGGTTTTAAAATCATACTTTTACTTTTTTAAGTTACTTTAAATAAAAGTATATCTCACTTAAATTATAAAAGTTAATGGAGTTAAAGTCATATGTGCATATTTTATCTTTTACAACTTCACAACCTCAACATTCACCATTACCATGTGATAAAAAGTCCAAGTACCACATGAAACCTTGGTCAAGGAAAAATTTAAATATACATACTTTTATTAGAGTGTAGAAACCTTGGTGAATCTTATTAATTCTTAAAATCCCAAACATAAAATGTTTGGTTATATTTTGTAAAATATTCAAAATTTTAAAGGATTTTATATAGTTTTCTAGAAAATTTTGTCTACTTTTAGAGAAAAATACATTTATCATATAGAATTTGGGAAAAACATTTTACATAGAAATTGAAATTGGTGAATATTATTTGGAAAAAAGGTGGAAAATTAACCCATGGAATAAATTTAGCCCCTAAATTTTCCACGACCTTGGTTCAACATTTTGGCTTCTTATGCCTTTCTTCAAATTGGTATAACTTTGTCTATTTTGGTGTTTGTTTTTTAGGTCATCCATTTTTGATCTTTGTGTATTTGAATAGTCAATTTCTAGTTTTGAAGAAAAATTACTCTCACATTGCAATATGGCTATTTCAAATGAGATCCTACATACCAGCTCAAACTACTTTTCATAGAAATCTCACATGGATAATTTATTACAAGGTAGTGGAATTTATAGGTTACCTTGCGAATAAAATCCCCTGATTTGTTAAACAAATGCAAACAAGCACACCCCAATGTTTATATGCGAAGCAAAACCCAAAAATTGGATAAAAATATAGCAATGCAAAGTTTCCAATCACACACTAACTAAATGTAAAAGGATCTACAACACACTAACATATCAAAAAAGACCTGTTACAAGTGCTTCCTAGGTCACTGTTCGCCAGGAAGCAAACTCAAACAAGCAAGCAAGATAAAAAAAAATGCACTAAACACCTCAAATTCACTTGGAAACTAAAACAAAAATAAGAGGATTATCCAAGGGTCAAATTGATCTATGAATTTCCATGGATATTCCATTGCAACAATTTATCTATGGATCTAATAAAATAGTGAAATATTTACTATTAAGGTTAGTTTCCTTTAGATCTCCATAATTTTTGGTTACTGATAAAATAGATAAAATGTAGAAAACAATAGAGAAAAATAAACATTCATACCATTCACAAATAAACACAATATATGACCTAGGAAACCCAATACAAAGAAAACATAGCTAGAGATTGAGGTTGCTCCTCTCTTTTCTGGTAAAAGCGATGCAGGTATTACAAAGAAGGAGGCACTCTTTGTGGAGTTGTGTTTGACATGTGGTATGTATGGCTACTACAAAATCTCCTCCTTTGTTATGCTCACATATCACCACTCTTAGATGTTTTTTTTCATCTATGGAACAAGATACAATGCAAAATATTGGAACATCTTCTCCTCTTAATAGCCCGATATTTAGCATAGTCAGGATGAACTACATTTAGGGATAGGTTTTTTGACTTCCTAAACCTTCAATTGTGATAAGGTTTGGACAGCCTCCTAGAATGTTCTTAGAAAATAGCTTCATTGGCTATCCCCACATGTCACAGTAATGGAAGTTGGCGTGGCATCCACTCACACCATGGTGTTCAATATGGTAGGTAAACTTGGGGAGGCATAACTTTCTCATCACGAACTTTGATTGATGAACGATATAGGTTGTTGGAAAGGTATCGACATGTAGAATTTATCAGATTCCAACATAATAAAGTTTGGATAAAATAAAGTTAGGTTTATGCCTCAAAATGGCTTGAATAATTAGGCTATTTTTCATTAAATTTCCAAATTTGGACAGAGCCACTAAAATGGCCCTTTAAGTTGATTCCTCCAATTTTCCACCCAAAGGTAGTGAGATATACTAAAAATAATATACTTGATCAATGGATCATACCTCCCCATTTAGGGAGGATTTTGGTCTAAAATCTTCTTGAATGAGGTGAGGAAAATTCTCCTCTACCTTCTCCCTAGACTACCACTTTGCTTTTCTTGGAAGTTGTCCTTTCAAACCAATTTGTTAAAGGTCATGCTACCCATGTCTTGTAGTTTTGGTGCATGCACCAAAGCTGTGTCTTTTTCAACTCTTCTAAGCATCACGGTGCTAAATTCTCTCACATGGAATATGGGATCTACTCCTCCTCCTCAGATCCAACATGGAGGCTCATAGAGTGCGAGATTATCTGCATTCAATCTTGATTAAATGCATGTGTGGAGTATCTCTCTCTTGATTATGTGGCGTTATATCCAACCTTTTCCTGAAATGCTTCAAAGGACTACCATAGATCATGATATTCTTATCAGACCACAGTAGTCTTTCCTTATTCGTTTGTAACCATGCTCGTCTCCACTTTAAATATTTTCTCTATTCTTTGTTGGTCATGTCTAGCCTTGTACTTTACTTTATGACTTCTTTAAGTGTCTCTTATGTTCCAAATGGATCTACCTAATCTTCTCAAAAAAAAATTCTACCTTTATAGAATCTCCTATGGTCCTCCCTCACTCCTCCTTCTTGTACATATGCAACATCTAAGGGTGAGGTGGAAAATATCCAAAACAAAATTCAAAAGGGACTTACGGTTAGAAGTTTATTTGCTCTGTTATGAAGTGTTGCATATAGATCAAATTTTCATCACGGGTATTTGGATGCTTAAGTTATAACTCCTCGAAAGCTACACCAATGTCTTGTTGACTACTTCTATCTTCCCATATATCCGTGGATGGAATGTTGTATAACTCTTCAACAGTGTCCATCTTCTCCCACAAGCAGTAGTCAAAATGCGTGAGAAATATGGTATCCTTGTATGATATTATGCTCCTTAGTATCCCAAACTGCACGGACTTGTTCAAATAACTTGTTTTTTGCTTCTTGTCCAATGATGGTATTTTTACAAGGAACCGGAATGAACATTTTGTTGAACTTGTCTACTACAACAAATAGATTGCCATGCCCCTTCCTGGTTATTGGTAAAAATTCCATAAAATCCATGGAAATGATTTCCCAAGGTCAGTGGGTACAAGTAAGGATGGTATAGACCTTGCTCCATGTTGTTAGGCTTGTTGAATTTTAACAAAATACTTACATCCTCTAATATGTCGTGCTGCATTTTATTTCATTTTGGACCAATACACATATCTCTATAAGTTGACAACTATCTTCCCAACACAAAATGCCCTACAACTTTGGAGTTGAGCCTATCACGATAAGTTGTAATCATTCACCTTTAGGAA
This sequence comes from Picea sitchensis, assembly GCA_010110895.2. NCBI lineage: Eukaryota > Viridiplantae > Streptophyta > Pinopsida > Pinales > Pinaceae > Picea > Picea sitchensis. The sequence continues at coordinate 65,156 of SNQJ01S0080426.1, read as the reverse complement.
CAAAAATCTTGTCGAGCATGTAGAGTAAAACCATTTTGGAAATGAATGATAATCAAAATTTCCATCAACTTATTCTATATGAATTTGGCCATTAGCAGCTCTTGAAACACCTCCTTGAAGTCCCCATCTTCCTTGTATGCCTCTTTGTATGCATCATGGGTAAAATGATCCATGTGCACTAAATTTCCCAAAGATATAATATTATATGTGAGTGAATTAAAATTGAAATCATGGTACATGAGTGTTGTGTTACCCTTCTTATACTTTGCCAGTAAATGAAATTGTTGAAAAACCCCATCCACTTGTAATGTATGGTTTTTGTAGCTTACTATGGGCACCAAAACTATGGTGGTTGATGATCTATGTGGATGATGGTCTCATTTACCATCAGTTAGTGTTTCCACTTTTGGCGGCTTGTACCAAGACATAGAGCTCTTTTACGTAGGTAGGGTAGTTGATAAATTCCGCATGAAATACTTCAAAATGATAGCGGATGTGTAAAGACCAGAGTTCAATTAACATTTAAAATTTCTACCAAATGTCTTGTAATTTCTACAAACTATATAAAGAAGAATAATTCCAAATTTACTTAACTCTTACGCATATAAAATTTATCAATGGATAAGAAATCTAATTAAACAATGGATGTAACATCAGCTCTAGGCGCCTTACAAAACTTATTCTTTAGGGACACTTGCTCGCAAGAGTGATCCGGATTTATGATGATAAAACTTTTCCTTCATTATGATGTGTTATTAGATAGATGACATAATGTTTTACTACTTTGATGTAGACGTGTGATCGCGACTCCATTTCATTGAATTGATAGGGTTTGGACCTTAGGGATGTAGAATCGGTGGAACTCCCTTGGAATCAGGATTGAGTCGGTGGGTTATTTGGGTTGTTTCATTTCACGGTGATATTGCTTTGTTTTGATGATATGTTATTGATTTTATGATATGTATTTGTTGGCGGGGATCGACATGATGGTTGATATTATAGAGGTAGCTTTGAATGAAGACTCACATATGGGTAAAGGGGCCACGGGGATTTCAGAGGATCGGGGAAGGTGTGGATAGCGACCACCTTGACCTACTAGCACTCAGTAGCTCGAGCGTAGGTTAACAATTACCTAGTTCGAGAGGATCCACCGATGCCATGAGAATGGGAGGCTAGAAACTGATGCGCTCCGCGATGATTCTAAAGAGTACCAATAAGGCCGGAGGCGTTATTTCATAGAGCCCTTAGTCTCCCACAAGTTCACTGGTGTTGACTCGGGGTTATAGATGTGTCTACCAATCCGTCAAGTCCAACAAGTGGCATCCTTGGAGCATGTGGTGCATCTGAAGGGAGCGATGCAAAAAAGAAAAACAAGTCGGTAGTGGCACCTTGGAGCGTGGTGCATCGAAGAACACGTCATAGCGAGGGAAACAAGCGAGAATTGGCACCCTTGGAGCAGTAGTCGTCTGAAGACGTCGCATGGATGATGATGATGAACCTAGATGACCTAAGACCTTAGCGATAAAATTCTTAAGACGACTCCCCTAATGAATTGTCGCCCGATTCAATCTGAAGAACTAAATTTAAAACACCTCTAAGATGAAAATTTTGACTAGCCTTAAAGAAGACCCTCCAAAATAAACTTAAGATAGCGAAAACCCTCTGAAGTGTTAGTTAAAGTCTTCTTAAATTAAATGGGGTAAAGTAATGAGGGGGAGTTAAATTAAGTGAAACCCATGGATTTTTAAATTATAAGGAAGAATTAAAATTATCAAAGTGTGGAAGTATAAAATTTAGAGTTTAAAATATATTGAAAAGACTATTGAAACTTTTATCATTTTGGGTTTAACAAAAAAATTAATAATAAAAGGAGAGAAATAAAAATGAGAAATAGGGAAAGTTGTAATAAAGGAAACTTAAAATGGAAAGTAGGAGACATGGGGTAAAAAGTGAAAAGGAATCGACATTTAGGAGTTACTAAAAATCCGAAACTTCATTTTAGGAAGGGATTATTAAAAAAGCATGAGAGGGGATCTACAGGAACCCTAGGGCAATTTTAGGGTGACTTTGAGGGAGGCAGGTTAAGCATCAGCGTTATTTGCTAGAATTGAGAACAATACGGTTAGCAGCTGGCGTGTTGGAACATCGGCTATGTTGGATGTAATTGCTTCGGCCGTGGAAGCGGTGAGAAATAGTCTTATCTCACGGATCTTGTGTATTGCATTTTCGAGGGGGCTAAAGAGCAGAGTACCCCTAGCGTTGGTGGAAGACCAGTCGAGTCTCTTCGATTAAAACCCAATGGAATGGCGAGGGCGTCGAAGTCATCAACAGGCGATAAGGACATGTACGCTCTCTTGTTAGTAGAGTAACAGTTACTAAAACTTATGATAGGATCATAACCTCGATTGTAAATGGATTAAATGATTGTAGATTTATTGTTCAGCTTTTATAATGTAACTGATGTGAACGCCAACTCAACTATGTAATGTCCTTGCTCGTAACTTTTGTTTCTGATGTTATGCTGAAAAACTCATTCTGGCATTTTGTTTATAATGTTTGTGGAACCTCCTAAAAAATTTTAAACGATTGCTAAGTTATGGAATTGTAATTATCGGTGAAATCACCCTAGCCGGTAGACTTGTCTCTGTTGTTCTATCCGTCGACATGGCCTGTAATCTCTGCGTTTTTTGAGATAATTGTGCTTTGTGAGGAATACCTCTGCGTTTTTGATAAATGTGATATCATTGAGGAATGACTCTGCGTTTGTCGTTATACGGGCATTTTAATTGTTGTAGGTGTGTTGGGCGTTTTGTTGTATACCATGAGCAATTTTTCTTTTGGCGTTTTTGGCATACAGTTGAGTTTTCTTTTACCTTCGATTGGACCATCTTTACCACGGATTTCTTTGTAATTTTGGTAGTTTTTGCTAGGTAGCCATTCTTGACTAGGGAGTTTTATTTGCAAACTGTGGGCAACTGTTATCTTGGGCGATTCTGTATACAAGGGTCGATTTGTGTAGTTGCATTTTTATTGGGCGTTCATATGTATACATGTACGGTGGGCGTTTTTGTTATTTGTGGGCCTCATAACTCTTGGTGGGCATTTCATTTTTACTAAGTTGTCTTCGTTGCGAATTTCTGGCATTCGTTTTTGGGAACCCTTCGCTTCACAAGTTGTTGTCACTGCGTTTTAATTGTGGGTGTTTCTATATTAAGTGTGGGTTCATGTACTGCATCTTTATTTGCGTTTTATCAGTACGTTGTGTTGTTCTGTTTGCGCTGTCGTGTGCGTTACTTACTATGCCCCCTGTGGACAGTTTACCCCAACACATTATTTCTATCCACAATAATTTCGTGTATGGCTCCTTTTTAGTTGAGCAGGGTGTTAATATTATGATTCTATTAGGACTGTAGTCGTACTCAGAAATGAGCCTGGTACTGATTTTAGGGATTCCTTTAGCGTTAAATAGGTGGTATTGATAAAACGTTAACATTATGGTTCCAAGGTTATCGATTAATATCATGGGTCCATATTGTTGTTCAATATTCTGGTTAATACTGTCGGCAAATGTTGGGATATATTATCGTTTAATTTTGGGTTCCAACTTATCATTTTAATATTATGGGTTGAACAATTCCATTCATCATTATGGTTTCAATACGCTGTCTAAAATGCCGGTCTCAACAATGCGGTTTGGTTATAATTATATGGTTGTAGGATCACTATAATAATGGTTTAGTATTATCGTTGTAATGGTTGATTTAATTTGGTGGTCAATATTAAGCGGTTTAATAATAGGGCTTAATGTTAAGTGGTCAAATATCGTGAATTAACTTTATTGTGTTTCTTGGTTGGTTTTAATATTAAGGTTTTAATATTATCGTTAATACTAGGGTTTATATTGTTGTGTTTAATATTTGGTTTTAATGTTTCCGTTTTAATACTCGGGTTCGATTAGATTGGTCATTTATGGTAATGAACGTCAAGATAAGTTCATGACAAGAAGGTGAAGTAAATCAGCTTAGGTATAGTGCTTTTTTTATATCGTTCCAATGAAATAGTCATGGTTAACTCCCCTTAGGTCTAGACATTTATATAATCAATGAATGTGAGGTAAATAAATACATGTTAGGTTTTTGAAAAGAGAGATATTGTTGTTATCATTATGGGTATGTGGTTATTCAAGATGATGTCACCTATAGTTATGGGGAACTTCCATATATTGACCTCCTTATTTGATGGTTATCTTAATTTATTTTCAATGGTAATAGGGATAGTTGTCATTTGTCCTTCTAACACACTGAGTATATTTAGATTTCTTTTAATATTTTGGTGTATATTGTATTTCAATTGTTGATTCCTGTAATCATGATGTTATTTCCCTGTAGTGACATCTTTAATTAATTGCTATCCTTAATATTGTTATTTTAAATATTAGTGGTTTGTCATATTTAATAATGCCTTTTTAACTTTTGTCATTAAATTTTATTATTCTAGATTGCCATTTTAATTTATGATGTATGTTGTATTTTAAATTGATATTACCTATAAATATGATGTCGATTTTAGTGCATTACTAGGACCTTAATTGAATGATTTTATCTTGTAAGGTCATTATAAACTTAGTGGTTGTAGCATATAAGTGGTATGGTAATTGTAAAATCATGGTCCGGATCATGACATAAATGATAGATGGTTAACGTTTCATAGTAGGAGTTATGGTAACTTTTAATTATTGTTAATAACATATGTGGCACAATAACCTGGATTTACGTACCATAAATTACTCCAAGTTGGTATATTAGGGTGGTTGTTAGTTTAGATAATGTGTTGAACTTGAGGGTTAAGTTGTGAGTCCTTGTCTGCTTAGGTAAAAGGCGTGTCGTTCTTCTTATTTATGTCGTGCAGTTGCAATCGGTTAGCGTGATGCGCTCGTAATAGAGTGAGGGTATAAGACCCCTCACTTGTAGCCTTAGTGTTTATGTAATGCGGTGGTATTTTTTCCGTGTAAAGAATCAAGTGTTGTATCAAGAGTCTGGGGCCCTTTAAAGTCAGGGTTTCCACCACTGCGACACACGGCAGTGCTAGTTTTTACTGGCGATTCGGCCGAGAACTATCTAATCTTCTTCGAGAAGACATAAGACTAAAAGCCACGCTTACGTGCGATAGTAACTCTCTTGATGGATTCTTCCTTAGTAGTATAGCATGCGTAAACACATATTTATGGATTTATGCACGAGTACTGGTTATGCGCCCTCATGTCTGACGTTCGCCGTATTGACATTGTAATACGCCGAGAATTGATCTTGTTGTGTTCGTCTTGTCTGTGTCTTGTTCACCGTCGGGTTACTAGTTTACGCACGGCGAACTGACCGAGAGCATGTCTAATCTTCTTTCGAAGACATAAGACTAAAATCCATGCTCACATGTGTATAAATAGTAACCCTAACACCACAGATTCTTCCCTCTGTGTCCTCGCTGTGCACGGTATGTCTTAATGTATATGTATGTGTTGTCGTGGAATGCACTTTCGTAATTAGGTGTTTTGTTGCGGTTTCGTTGTGTACCTTTAGTCTTCTTGTGATGAAATTCGTGGTTTGTGTCTTGTGGGTTGTCGAGTGAAGCGTCATACAATTAAGTGTGTTATTACTTCTACAGCGCGCACACACCTTAAAAAGAAAAAAATAAAAATAAAATTACTTTTTTTTTTATTTTTATTTTTTCTCTTGCATTTTTTAAAACTTTCATTTGGTATTAGAGTGAGTTCGACCCGCGACTTGGGATTACGCTCACGGCTTGGTTGACATGATTATGTTTGTTGATTATTTTGTTGTTGTTCAGTTGATTGTGTGTTAATGCGGTAATCGCGTAGTTAGAAGGGCCTTGGCCGAAGTGGAAACGGCGAAGTGCTAGAGGAGACATGGCGCTCGAAGCATCACCTTACGGGGTTTCCAGTGGTAACCAGTCGCGGGCGAGTGAATCGCGGTTGCGATGTTGTGAGGATGATGAGGTCTTTCCGGTGCGTAATCCGGCTAATCAGCGGTGGGCGAGATGAGGCGAGCGCCCGACACCTCTTGTGAGTTACGATTATTGCGCCGGCGTTACAGGTAGCTTTCACCGTGGACTCGAGAAGGTCAATTTTCCATAGTTATTTGGTGTCCCGGATGGCGCAGCCGCCGAGCATGGTTGGAGAATATGGCGTGTGCTTTGCATAGCGATTATACCTCCAACATGAAGTTGCGCATGGCGGTCTTTCAACTAAAGGGCGCTCTTCTATGGTGGAAGATGCTCTACAGCGGTGAACGGCGTCGAAGGCGTGTCATAGGGCTGATGAGGAATAATAGTTCCGGAGGGTATCTTCGAGGAGAATTCATTGGCGTCCGACTCAATGAGTTCACCACTTATTCTGACAAGGAGGTTGTACAATGCGATAGAGCCGTTTCATGGAGCTTGTCTGGTATGCTCCGCACTTTAACACTTAGAAGCTCAAGGTCAACGGGTTCATGTTTGTATAGCGGCAGCTCGCGTGCAAAGGTTAGGATTCGATGCCTCAAACCTTGCACAACAATGTCCAAAAGGCCCTCATAGAAAACGAGGAGCTTATCGATGAAGTGGAACTAGGACTCGGCCGAACTGCCGAGGGAAAGGTTCATCGGTACCGCCGCTGATGTGAACCTGGCGAGACACACCTGCGAGGGTATCGTGGCTTCGAAGGATCCACTTTTGCTACACACCCGCGACGGCCGCCGCCTCAACGGCGGACACCTTACCAAGCACCACAGCGGTAGCAACAACATCATACGCCCATGCTTGATGGTTTAGGCTGTTGATGAAACGGACCGGGTTTCAGTAGGTGGGCGGTCATTTTCTACGCCCGGTGCAGGGACCCTGCGGGCGAAGGGGTGTTATGGATATTATTGAGAACCACACTACCCTGGCCGCCCGATTTTCTGTGGATAGGACGAGCATCCGGGGATCATCCGGACCCTTCTGATGGGAGATATGGGCAAAGGCCGCCAGTTCTGCTTGACGGTGGTGAATAACCCTCCAGTGACACCGGTCAGCGGTCTTTCGAGGCAGCCGAAGATGCGTATCGTGACCAGACCCTTAGTATTTTGATAGACCCGGTGCTCTTGAGAGTTTCATTTACAGTGCGGCTAAAAGGATTAAAGGTAAAAAGGAAATTCGAGGCGAGATGAGTTTAGCTTTGTAGGGATGGCTTCAAGAGCCAAGCGAAGGTTGGAGGAAAGGTTCTGAGAGTATCCCCTTAACACGGGAGAGTTTGTCTGAGGTCAGCTTGTGCGTCCACGCGATCATGGGATCTTATGGCGGTCGTGATCGGCATGGATTACAGTTTGGAATCGCGTAGTGATACTGTAAGATGAAGCGATTGAGCTTGGTTAGATGATAAAGGAAAGAGATGTGTGATAGTAGGAATGAAAACAGGGGGTATCCACGAGGGTTAAGTCTCTTTCTCGTTCTGGGAAGGTATCGCGTGAGAGTGCAGATTTATCTGCGATCCTTATTCGCTTGAAAAGGAGTAGCGAGGTCTAGAACACCTTAGGTGGTGAAGGAGTTTGCAGATGTATTCGGAGGAGTTGCACAGGATGCCTTGAGAAAAGTGCGGGTTTACTATAGACTGACTAGAATTTGAGCCGATAAAGGCGAGAATGCCTTATCGGATGTCGACCACAGGTTGCAAGAGTTAAAAAATGCAACTAAAGAGTTGTTGGACACAGGACGTCACGATCATATTATTGTGTCCTTAGTGGGGTACTTACGTATTTTCATTAGGAAGAAGGATGGATCATAGGCTTTGCATTGGTATCGTCAGCCCCGAACAAGGCTCGATCAGAATGGTACCCTGCAAGAATTGACTATCTGTTTGAGAGTCAAATGAGAGAAAGTGCGGCGGTGTTCTCAAGATGGATTTAGATGATTATCTATCCCCAGTTATGGATCAAGGAGGATGATGGCGTCCCCTAAGGCCGAAGCTTTTAGACAAGATTTGGACATTCTGGGAATTTATTGTCTTACCTTTTGGACTGACAAAAGCATACAAAGTGTATTCATGAAGTTTGATGAATGGGATGTTCCTTGAATACTTGGACAAGTTAGTCCAAATATTCATTGATAAATATTTTGATCTACTCTCCGGATGATGGAGGGCATGATGAGCACTAGCGCTTGGTACTTTCGTGTCTGCGAGAGCACAAGATAAATGGAAATTTGTCCAAATGCTCTTTTTTATCAATCGAGGATTCACTACTTAGGGCATGTCATCTCAAACGAAGGTATCCGCAGATGGATCCAGCCAAGGTTAGGCTATTATGGAATGGCTGCCGATGAATGTCACAAAGTGCATAGCTTTATGGGTTTATCAGGAATACTGCTCGGCAGTTTGTCAAAGGGATTTTCGAAGATAGCAAATCGATCACGGAATTGCAGAAGAAAAACAAAGTTTGTTTGGACCGATAAATACACGGAAGCATTTCGAAGTCTCAAAGAGTTGTTGACAACAACCTCGATACTAAAAGTCCCTGACATGGTGTGAAGAGATTCTTGGTATGCAATCAAAGAAGGTTTAGGTGGAGTCTTGATGCAAAAGAGACGAGTGAGTGATTATACATTTCGAGGAAACTAAGATGACATGAGGATAACTATGTGACGTATGATTTGGAGTTGTTAGCCATCATATATGCCTTGAAAGGTTTGGAGACACTACCTTGTTGAATGAAATTTGAACTAAGTTGATCATTGTGGATTACAACGAGTACCTGCATAAAGCGTGAATCTTGGCGACGGAGTTGGTCGAGATTGCTTAGCAAGTACGACTTAGAGATTTCTTACATAAAGGGAGCAATGAACCCGAGTGTGATTCTTTGAGTCGGAGACCGCGGATCTTTTCAGTGTTGCCTCTTCGGGCGAATCTACATGAGAAGATTCTCACTATACAGTGAGGCGGCGGCGGTACAAGGAATTCGAGGATTTTATCGGACAAACACAATGATGATACCATGATAGGGATATATTCTTTGATAGCGATGGTTTATTGAGGTTTAAGAGGTCAGATTTATGTACCATAATGCTTGACGAGTTGAGGATGTTGATCCTAAGCGAGGGTCATAGAGAAATTTACATGGCTAACCCAGGAGTCCGCGAAGATGAGCGGACAAACCCTTGTTCTTACGGAAAGGTGAAGGCCGACATAGTCAACTTTGTGGCTAGATGTCTAGAGTTTTAGTAGGTAAAGGCTAAACATGAACGCAGGCGGTTACTTCAACCACATGCCATTCGAGAATCGAAATGGGAAGTCATTTCGATGGATTTTATGTTGATCCATTGGCGGAAGAAGACCCATTTCGATTTTGTAGTAGTAGACGCTCGACCAAAGAGTGCTCACTTTATTCGGTGCGTACATGACATGTCGGGGCACCTAACATGGCGAGAGTTTTCCTTCGGTGAGATTGTGAGGCTACATGAAGTGCCTAAGAGGATTATATCAGACTGAGGATGGGTGTTCTGAGACGATTTTGGGGCCGAGTTTCCAAGAGCCTTGAGACTCAACAGCACGAATGCGTGTATCACCCGGTGTGAGGGCGGGGGCGAACATGAACCGAACCTTGGAAGACGTGTTGCGCGTGTACGTGATGGGCCAACAAAAAGCGTTGGGAGGAATTCTTGCCTCGTGGGGTTAAACACAACAATAGTTACCGAGCACCATTAAAGATGGCACCTTTTGAGAGTTTCTCTATGAAGCGACCATGTGGGACTCCCTTGAGTTGGGATAGAAGCTTGAGGATAGAGGTCACGGTAAGGACCGAGCGATACAAAGAAATGGAAGAAGCGGTCTGAAACCATAGAATAAAGGGATGATAAAAGCGTGGGATGCGATAGAAGGAAGTTATGCCGATGCGCTTAGGTAGTGATTCACGAAGATTCGTCGGGGTAGTCTTCTTGTAGGTTAAACCGTATAAAGGATTCGATCAAGTTTGGAAAGAGAGGTAAACTCTCTTAGGTTGGTGTTGGCATCCTCATTTTTGGTTATCATGTCATCATCTTGATAAATGACATGGTGATAGAAGATCTGGCTCTTCTTTAAGATCATTTTTCATGAAGAAGTTACACTTAATGAGTTTCTCAAAATCACTCTTTTAAAAGGCGATGCCTTGGTGCATATATATTGTCCTAGCGGAAATTCCCTTGTTTCAGCAGTACGCATTAGAATCGGCTAGCGGACCTTCCACTTGTGTCAACGGTCGAGTCGCGGAAATGATTCTTAATGGAGAAAATGGATAAGTTCGATCCTTCTAGAAGAATCTTCTAGAAAGATGAATTGAGTTCGAATGGTTCACGAAATTAATGAATCTCCGGATATCTTGGGATTACATTCTATCAAGTAACTACAATCCCTTTCCTATATATTGAAGGGATGATTCATGGGAAGGTTAAGTAGCAAATTAGCAAAGAGTAAGATATTGGAGAATTGGTGAACTATTGTATGGAAGTTGATCTTTGCGACAAGCGAGAGAACTACCACAAGGTTATCACAAGTGGTGGAAATTCTTCGTACATGAAGAGCAAATGTGTGTGTGTCAAAGCTAGAAGCCATTGAAGGAGATCTACGACATCAAGAGGCTCGGGTTGTATCATTTTCTCATTTTAATATAATACATGAATATGTCCCTTTCCCATAATGATGATGTCATCTTATTACATGATTCCCTTGATCCCACATGTATAGTTTAGAGTTTTTGAACATATTAATGTTTTTGTTGTGATTGGTTTGTGTTATTTGTGATTGAGCAGCCTTAAGGTAGCGAGGCGAGGAACAAGATAAAACTTATTTACAAGTAAGTATATCATTCTTCCTCTCTTGTCCATTCAACACTCTAAAACTAGGAAAAGAGTAGTATTCTGTACGGTTTGTTCCAGATCCAGGTGGTCTGTGGAGATAATTACGTATCACTCCGCAATTTATCCTTGAACAAAATTGGCGACTCAGCAGGATACATCCCTTAGTTATTTTTGGTTTTAAGTAATTCTTTGTGACCATTTGCTCCTCTTGCCTTTTTCTTGTGATTTGTAAACCTCTGAGTCTATAGGATACCACGAGACACCATACAGATTACAATCCTTTTAGATTGTAATTTGTTGAAATTTTTTATATTTTGAGTTCCGCCTTTGTACCCATTGTGAGTCCTACGGAAGGTACGTGTTTCCGCTACTGCATATATAGTCCGGTCGCGTATAGTACTAGCGATACGCACTTAGCTAGGCTACTATACCTGGAGTCCCTTAGCGTGTCCAAGGCTTTTCTGCGGAAAGTTTTTGAAAAATTATTGATCTCAAGTTTTGGTTTGACCAATAGCACCGGTGGGGTTGATTCAGGTCTTTTTTGACCTTTCATTTCATTGGTTTGCACTTCCGTTGCTTGATTTGCCTCCTAGATCTAATCTAGGGTTTTGAGCTTGTTATTGCTTTGATTCCTTGACTTTCGTTCTTTAGCGCTTGTTTGCATTCTTCTTCTCTTTGATTAATGGAGTTGATTATGTCATGTTGGTTAAGATTAGTGATTGATTGAAAGTCAGGATTTTTGGTGTTTCTTGATTGATTGTTGCTTCAAAGAACAATTTTCGTTGAGCTCCTTGGTTTTGTTTTTTGTGTTTTTTACTATCATTGAAAGTTTTATTTGGGGTTTCATTGATTAATATTAATGATTTTCTTTTCTTTTCTTAGTTATGAAGTTACGCTTGGAAAGTGAACTTTTTGTTTTCTTTCAAGTCTTGTGCTTTTGCTTTGTTGCAAACTTTGAAAATCAAAATTGTAGAACTTAAGAGATTTGAAGTTTTGAAAGGATATTTAGAAAAGTTTCATTAATAGTTGATTATTTGCATTGATTTAAAAGGAAATTGAGAAATGGCATATACATTGTAGTGTTTGCATTGGAATTGGAAATCGTCTTCTCTCTCCATAGTTAGGATTCATTGAGCGAAAAGATTAAATTTCTTGATATCCTTGCATTGATTGAATTGAGGTCTGCGTCATCGAGTTTCACTGCGTTACTGTGGTAAATATGACCATTAAAATTTTGCGTAGTAATAAAATTGATCTAGTAACTCTTTTCTGGGACTCTATTACATAGCGTGTAGCTAGGCTAGTGCTGGAGTAGGAAGTGAGAAACTCTCTCCAAAGCTCAGAAACACGCATTAGTATCTTGAGAATAGGAGTGTAAAATTCCATTGGCAACATATTGTCATGAGCCCTTCTAACCTGGGGTCAAGCATTAGGTCGCATTGGTGTGAGATACTAACTGCTTTGTTGACATCGATTAGCCAAGATTTACTTACGTATTACGGGGTCACTCCCGGGAGTAAATCCCACAATAATTCTTGCGTGGAAGCGAAAAGGTTGATTCGGACTCGATACCACGCTTGCTAGGCGTGGATCGGATGGTATTTCAGGCAGTACTCTTGTCTGTGGTATCCTTAGTGGCCTTTTTCTCTGGGTACTTACCCAGAGGTGACTGAAGGGGAAAGTCTTCAATTTTTGCTGGAATCGGCGTTAGTAAACTCACTTTCGAGGCTCCTTGGAGGTAAATCCTGATTCTTGGACTTGCACCGAGTAAAGTGCGATTGGCCAGTCGTCAGCGTAACTTTTCCATTATAGCCCAGCCCCTTCTCGTCTCATTGTTGCGTGTTGGTTCATCACCAACTAGTGACTTGAATTAGAAAGGTATTGTTTGCTTGGTAGTTGCTTCTAGATTTTTTTGTTTACTAGGGTGTGTTTGTTTCTCGTAGTTGACTTTAGGATTTCGTTTGGGAGTTGGATAATTGCCCACAATTGCTCCCAGCGGCGTTCACGTGGGATGCAAGGTTTGTCTCAATCAGGAATTCCGGTCCTTACATCGGACACACGAGGTACCCGAGGATTCTCCCTACGTCCGGGTGAAGTCCTCTTGTTCCTTTATCACCTGCGTGGACGCAGGTGGCGATCCACGAAATTTTTCACCACCTCGGTCGAAGCGATTCTCGAAAATCTAGAATTGATAATACTATAGAGGATTACGGCATTCGTCGTGGTGAAAGACCACGACGAAGGGCAATTTCATCTTTCAGTGGCCGATCTTCCACCTCAGAGGCAGTTCTTTGGAGCCTTCTCCACGGTGGAACAGAGCCGAGATCCTGCTTGTTCAGGAGATTTACATCGAGTTTTTTTTTGGTGGTCCTGGATCTCCTGACTCTCAGGTTTGGGAATCAGAAATTACCCCATCCACCACTACTTATCGTTTTGTTTTACCTCCTGGGATGGCTCATCTTGCGAACACTGCCAATAATTTCAAGCCCAGGGATACTAGGCAACCACTCTTACATAGATAAATACCGGAGAACTTCCGTTAACTAATCAATTTAGTTAGCAAGCTTTGAATCCTGCGTTGAATGTTCTACATTCAGCACGCAATATAAACTCTGCTTTGGTTCTTGGTCCTCGGTTTCTGGGCATCCCATTCACGGTTTCATCCAGAGCTCTACCTCAGGTTCCACATTTGGCATTGTTAATCCTAGTGGTACTTTACAGCCCGTCGCACCTAATGTCCAATTCCATGTTGGTGGACAGAGTAGTACATTTCCTTTTCGGGACAAACCATGGTGACTTCGCAACCTCAGGTTGTACTCAATTCCGGGTGGAAATATCCACTAATGGGGGACCAAATTCACCTTTAGGAATGAGAATATTCCCTCAGGCATTATTTAATGTGGACTCAACTTACGCAAAACCTTGCTCGAGAATCACGGGGGCAACAGTTGTCCCTACCCAATTAACCGTATCGGGGTGACTAATCCTATTTGGGGTTATTCGGTCTACTCAACCCAGGTCTCTGCTCAAACTCAAGGTCATAATCCTTGGGGTTACCATCCTATCCAGCCACCATCGGAACTGGCAAAGTCTTCTCTGCAGGGGCGCATATGCACTTAACTGGTTTACCGATAGGGCTCAGCCCCAAAGTGACTAGTACCCTCAGGTGAATCGGCGATTACCTTTTCTTGCCACTCTTGATTTGCCGGTTATCTAGGATCTGAATGATCCTATTCGTCCTCTCCCAATGGCTGCTATTCGCAAAGCTTCCATCGGACATCCGAAATTCGATGGCAAGGCAAGAGAGGACCCAAATAATCACGCGTCATGACTTTCCATACGTGGTGTTAGTCTAACTCATTGATGGGCGACTCCATTAGATTGCGTCTTTTTCAATGTACCACTTCGCAGCGGCTCCCGTAAGAGTTCTTTGAAGTGGTACATTGAATTACCACGGTTCTTTTCCGAGTTCAACACTCTTGCCATGGCCTTTCTCGCGCGTACGATTCGCAGATTACGTTCGTCTGAGGGTGAAAGTTTTAACCTCCTTTAAACAAAGTTAGGCACTCATATTTCGATCACATCCATGAGTGGCGTGGGAGGAGACGTCTTATCAAGCTTGAGCTTCGATCAGTTACTGGGTGAATGGTTTACAAAGTCATTTGTAAACAAAATTGGAAAAAGACATTGCCATAGGCGGTGTTGTTACCAAAGAGCAGGCTATAAGTCGGGCTCGGTATTTAGATCTTGTCTATTCTCAAGCGGGCACTTTATATGACTACTTCCTGATTTACCTCGTCCAGGAACTTCCAGCACTACTTCTGCCCAGTTGCTTCACACGCAGCTGATGGTGTGATTAGGACCACTCAAGCCCATTCACATTATGTCTCCCCGGTATTAAAGGAAAACCAATCCTTCTAATGTTGAGAATGCTCCGTCTCCTGCCCCCGTAAATTAAAACCTGGCCAGAAGTGAGCGTAGTTCAATCCACACCTAAGGTAAGAATAAAATCCAAGAAGGGAGGCAGAATAAAGGAGGGTAAAAGCGCTTAATCAAATGAACAAACCAAGAATTTCCTCGTTGATGGCCAGAGATAAGCGCCAAGCCACGCTATCACTTGCCTTGTATTGTAATGATGATCACTACACCAAGGATTGTCCAGAGGCGTTTTGAAGTTCATAAGTTCCTTCAATCCACAGAAATCTTCTACTCGGTGATTCTTGTCTCAACCCTTCGGAGTCATAAACAGCGGGGCTTAGATTTGGTCATCCGACCAACCATCTGGATCTACACCCAATCAATCTTATGTTTTAATATGTACTGGTGATTCCAAGAAAGAAAACATTACACTTACTACTCGAGCTAAAGACTATACTACTTCTAAAGAGAAGATTGACGATACACCTCCTGATTTAGTTTCAACCGCTCCACAGAATCCATCTACAAATGGTCCTCTTCATCTCCGGAAAGACCAAACCCAACGGTCACGGTTATCGACCACCCCAAGGTTAATGCGTTAAGAAGTCGGCATTGATCCTCATATACGCGATGCGGCTTCCCGAACTACAACATTGTAAGAGATGCATTTAAGCACCTTCGGCGATATGCGCCCTCGAGGTCGCCGGTCACGTCACGCGTGAAGGGCCGTTGAAAACCATGGGTGGAATCGATCCCTCTGGAGTAAAGAGAATTTGTCGTCTTTGATTTAGCAGAGCATATCGAGGGTTACCTTGACTTACATTTCAAATACAAGTTGTTGTTGCCGATAAGGCATTTGGCCGGAGTTGTTGATGAGTGCCTCCCACATTGTCGTGTCTTTTTCTCTTTGGAAAGCCATTGGCTCTCCACCCTTAGCCGAGTCACAAAACACTGCTCGAAACCTTCAATGGTTCAGGTTTTAAACAACATGGTGTTTTGAGTGGATTGCCGTCACTCTTAGAGACAAGGCCAGATCCAGGTGGAAGTGGAAGTTTTGATACTCCCCTCGATTATAATCTTCTACCGGACGAAGCTGGGTCGATTCTATACGTGCTTGTGGTATCCACCTTGTTTCGTGTTTTACGTTTTCCTCATGAAGGAAAGGTGGTCGCGGTCGATCAACTTGCCTTCTTGAACACTGATGCTTTCGATACGAACTAGCGTCACCCAGTTCATTGCAAACACCTCGGGGTTATGAGAATGTCATTGTGGGTCTTATTAAAGATTCCTTTTTAATGGGTACTTTGCCCATACCTCCACCACCCAATATTCTAACTGCGTCGTTTGCATCCATTAACATGATTTCTACTGTGCCTCGCGAACGTCCTGTGTCGATGACCCATGGATAGTCCACGATCTGGAATCATGTTGGTTTGACGACGTTATCTTGGATTAAGTCAGGTTGGTATGCTTACCAAGCTATTCAATCGGCAACCCCTCCTTTTTCTGCCGAGTTGTCTCTGATCCTTTTCGTGTTGTCTTTCCAGCCGACGAGATGATCGTAATACACGTCTTGGATGACACCTTAGGACGATGGAAATCCTTCGTTCCATATTATTCTGAATGACGGAGACTCTTAGCGAAATTACCAGGCTTTACGACTCCGTCGGCGGATTCTTTGTTTTCATAATGACCGTTCCTGGATCTTCACGTGATGTGTTTGCAGAATGGAACCTTAGTAAAATTTCACCCACGATGCGCATAGATATTTCTGTGAAACCTAGGATCGTCGAGAATGTTCATATTGAACTCGTGTTCTGCGGTACGAGAATCACTTTGCTGCGTCATTGTTTAAGGAATTTGATATTTTTGCACAGGTTGAGGAAATGCGGGTATTGACCTCGATTGTGGTTCATGAAATCAAGACATACCACGATGCTAAACCCATCCGGCAACAACTTCATCCCGCGTAAATGGCGTAGCCATTAAGAGGGTTGAAAAATTACTTAAAGCGGGTTTTATATACCCCGTGGCCTTGACACAGTGGGTTTCAAACCCTGTGCCGTTCGATAAAAAAGGTGGTAGTATTGGCGTTTGTGTATGGATTATGGGGATATTAACAAAGCATGTCCCAAAGGACAATTTTAGACCCCCTTTCGTCGATCCAGTTAACCGATGGCGATAGCGGCGTGAAATCTTTTTTTCTTATGGATGGATTTTCCGGCTGTAATCAAATCCTTGTCGCTCCTGAGGACCAACACAAAGCTGCTTTCATTTGTCCTTGGGGTACTTTTGCCTACGGAAAACTTCCTTCGATTACGAGAGCGTACGGTGCTTCGTTCAGTGAGCTATGTCTTGTGCGTTTCACGATATCAAGCATGTCGTTCAACCCTATTTGGACGAATTACCAGCTCACTCTTTACGTGGTTGATCATCCTATAGAGCCATTTTAAGTTGGATTTAGCGATTCTCGCAGCATTAGGGTGAATCGCACAAATGTGTATTTCGTGGGAATAAAGTCTCGCGCTGGTTTTGTGTTTCCGCGACATGGGATTTGGGTGGATCCTATTAAGGTTGCGGCGATCCTTAATCTCCCTCCTCCTTCCACTTCATACGGTTACAAAGTTTTGCGAGGAAAGCAAACTTTCTTCGTGGGTTCATCCCGAACTATGCCGAAATTACTCGCGGTTTCACCGTCGGTGAAGAAAGGTTACGAGTTTATGCGGGATAAAGATGCCAATGATGCCTTTGAAGCATTGAAGTTGTCCTTTACCAAAGCTCCTCTTCTTTTCCTCCGGATTACAGTTGAGACTACTTTCTTTATTTAGCGTCAGAATTATACCATTGGTATGGTTCTGGATTAGGAGGAATGATGTATGATGAACATGTTATCTATTACACGAGTCAGTTTGACTTCCGCGATTAAATACCAACATGTTGGCGTACGGTACAGCTGTTCAGCGATTCAACGTTCGTCACTACATTCTTGCCGGAAAAACTACTGTGTTCTGCTGTAACCCCATGCAACATATCTTGACTTCGCCAATTCTTCGGGGGCAAGTTCTCTAAATGGATAGTTATTCTCAGGAGTTGATTTGGAGTTTGATCGAGCCACATCGAAGAAGTCTCTAGTTTTTCTTTGAGGTTGATTTTGTGACTTTCCCCACCTTTAGCGGAAAGCGTGGCGGTGTGGATTACCGTTCCGACGAGTCCCTTTTCCTCCTCGATACCAATGATATTTGGTATGGAGATATCATCATCTATCTCAAAACTCAAACTTCGTGAGGAGTTGTCGATCTTCGGGCAGCGTGTGATTACGTTATCAAGCCGTATTACATTATTCACCGGCGATACTCTTTATCGTCGGGTGTTGATTCGGTGTTTTGGCGTTGTTTGACCTTTGATGGCCAGAGAGCTTTGAATGGTGCACCCTTTCGGGCATGTGGCGGTCATATGTCTGGGTAATATCTTGCTCGAGAAAATTTTTCGTCGCGGGATACTTTTTAGCCGTTATTTAAAGGGTGCATCCGCAGTTGTTCTAAAGTGTCATCGTGCCGATTCCCTATAATCAAAGGTCGGTCACATACACTCCCACTTCATCACTATTAGTCTCAGGTAGGTCCATTAAGCTAAATGGGGCATTGACTTCATGACTGTCACCACTCTTTCAGTAGGGGCATGGATTATATTATCGTAGGCATTGATTATTTTACGAAATGGTTTGAGGCGATGCCGACATTTGATATTACTGGGAGGACTGCAGCACTTTCTCTTTAACCATGTCATTACCGCTTTGGTGTTCCTCAGACTATTGTCGCACGATCCGCGGTAGTCATTTGAAATATAACATGATAATGCGAATTGGCCGGAGAAGTTGAGGCCTTCGCGGTAGCTCAGCGCCAGTATCCTGATCTAATGGCCAAGTTAAAGCCATTAACAAAGTTCTCATCACTATGATTCGAAGGATGATAGGAATCCATAAAACTAGGTGGCACACAATGTTATTTTACTACGGCATTGTGGAGTATCGGACGTCAGTTAAGTCTGCCACGGGGTTTGCACCTTTTCGTTTGGTATATGGTATGGAAGCCATTCTACCCATAGAATGCGAAATTCCATCTTTGAAACAGCGGTAGAACTTTTACCGAATACTTATGCTGAGGAAGAACATCTATTGTATCTATCGTTAGGCGAAACTTCGCCCGTGATGCTACCCTAGTCATTGAAGCCTAGAAGAAATGTGTTAAGGCACATTATGACAAGCATGTTAAACCCTGTGTCTTTCCGAAGGAGACCTTGTTCTTTATATGAACAAGACAAAAAGGCGATCTTAGAGAGTGGCAAATTTGAACCAATGTGGCGAGGGCCTTATATTGTTAGCAAAGTTTTTTGGCCAAGGGGGTATATGAGCTAATAGATTATGATGGGATACGCTAGAGTGAACCCGAAATGGGTTATACTTGAAGAAATATTATGCATGGGTCATTTGTGCATAACACTTGTATTTTTATGTATCATCTTGAGGTGTGTGTGATTATTTTTAAGCTTTTGGTTTGACGATATTTGGTTTTTTACCCTTACGATTGCGTTGTGTGTGATTGTCAGATATGCGAGAATTTTGCTATATGTTGAAAGCCATTGTGGCGCTAGCCGTGAGTACTTTCGAACCACAACCTAGCTGCTGGGCAATCTATGCTAGCGAATGAGCCCCGGTAACTTGAATATATTTACTTTTTACTTTTCAAAAGTGGGTTTTTATTATTTGTTCATTACTTATTGCCTATTTTAACCTAATTGCTAATATTGGAATGAGTAAGTGATTGACAGGCCCTTCACCGGGCGGGTTATGGATCCAAGATTTTTGCATTTACGGTGTGCGGTTATGAGTTTTTTATGGTTTTAGTTTGAAAACCTCAAATTGTATTTTACACGTTCTAACACTTGTCAAAAACCTAGAGCGAGGTCGGGCGTTGTTTTATCACTTTTTCGAGACGATGCGGTTTTATGAAAAAGGAACCCCCCTTGAGTTGACTTTAATCCCTTTTCGACTCTAAAAATATGAAAAGATTGCCGGCGATATTGCTATTTTCCATTTCGTTAAAAGTATTTGAACTTATGCATCCCTCAGAAGCGTGGTTTAACCCCTTTTAGGTCTCGTTGGATTATTATACGAAAAAGGCGAGAGAGAGTTTTCTTTTGAGTGTTTTCCCTAACTCTATAATCTTGAAGAACCGAGTTTACTATCTTTGGACTTCGTTAAACAAACATTGACGGACCATGATGGGACCGAACCACTCCTTCTTAGGGTTAGATAAAAATGCTCAGGGATTCGTTTGAAGGATGAACTTATATCAACAAGCATATGTGATCCTCTTCAAACTAGCGATAAAATAAAGAGGTACTTACCCGGTGATAGTTGGGGAAAATTTGGGAAAGGATATATTTAAAGTTTTATGTTAATTGGTAGAGGTGTAAAACTCTTGAACATGTACCCCTTATTCATCATTTAGTAGGTTTGGAATCCATTTTGTCTCTCATTCGATTTAATTCTGAGGTTTGTGGTAGTAGATCTTTTGAGTCAATGTTGAAATCATTGAATTGGGTGTCATCCATATGTTCCAAAGTTGTCCATTTTGAAGAACCTCTTTTGAGTCGACCATCTGCGGTTGTATCTTCATTCAGATTAATGCGGCCTTCCACAGTGTCCATGGTCATTGTGTCATACTCGTTTCACTTTCAAACTCACATTTACTCGTTTAGAGTGTCAACGATGGGGGATACATCAAAGACCCTCCTTCGTCGAGTCTTGTTCGTCGACATAGGCATTATCCGGGATTAGACTTAGAAATCTTTTAGTACCTTGAATACATGCCTCAATAGCCAGGATTTCTATTTCGGCGGTGGATTTATCATTGATCCACGATCGAAAGATTAGATCAATTGATGAACATCAACTCATTTATTCCACCGGTTGGCGGTGTACTTTGGGGGTCATTGACATTAATGTGATTTCCATGATTAGCGGTATACTTTCATTAATGGGTAATCAAGTGGTTTCTACCATGTTCGGCGTCAACACATGTAATCACATGAAACTTGGTCGTATTTTTGAGTGATGGGGTTGAAGACCACGGATATTATCATTATAATCCAGGGTTAGATGGGTATGTATTATTTAGACACCTTAAGATCCAGTAATGTTTCCATTGGCTATAATAGATCTTGATTACAAAATTTGTCATACCGGATCCGCGGTGTATTTCGATTAAGGTACTATGATTGATATGACTACATGGATCCACGATGTATATGAATTAATTGTAAGCCATGACTTTTGTTTATGGCGATCATCGACCTATGATACGGTAATAAGAATGCCTACTCAGAATTGATATATGTATGATATACTGCTGATGCTTGATTGTTTTAGATTAGAGGTAGATGTGTTTTGGCTTTGACACACACATTTGCTCTTCATGCATTAAGAATTTCCACTACTTGTGATAACCTTGTGATTTGTCTCACGTTTAACTGCAGCATCAGCTCTCCATACAATAGTTCACCAATTCTCCAATATCTTACTCTTGCTAATTTGCTGCTTAACCCTTCCCATGAATCATCCTTCAATATATAGGAAGGTTATTGTGGTTACTTGGATAGAGATGTAATCCCAAGATATCTGGAGATTCATTAATTTTGCATTAACCATTCGAACTCCAACTCATCTTTCTAGAAGATTCCTTCTAGAAGGATCGAGAACTTATCCATTTTCTCCATTAAGAATCATTTCCGCTTCTGACCGGATTGACCACCGGTCTGGCGGAAGGTCCATGATCGGTGAATCACGACTGGAAACAAGGAATTTCGGGACAATATATATGCGACACAACGTCTTGTCTTTAAAGAGTGATTTTGGCCCGACAAGTGTAACTTTTCTTCATGAAAATGATCTTAAAGAAGAGCGAGATCTTCTATCACCGTGTCATTTATCATGTCATCATCATGATAACCAAAATGATGGGTAACGAATGCCCCAAAGTCACGGAGGAAAATTTGGAAGGGGATATATTATTTCGTTTTTATGTTAATTGGCGGTAAGTGTGGCTCTTGAACACTTGTACTTATATTCATTATTTGAAGCCGGTTTGGAAATCCATTTGTCTCTCATTCGATTTAATTACAAGGTTTTTGTGTGTAGTCTTTGAGTCAATGCTTTGTAAAATCATTAGTTAAGTGTCATCCTTATGTTCAAGAGTTGTCCATTTTGAAACCTCTTTTGAATTGACCATCGCGGTTGTATCTTCATTAGGTCGGCCTTCCACAATCCATAGTCCAATTGTGTATGCTCTGTTTCACTTTCAAACTCGTTACTGGTTTAGTGTGTCAGCGATGGGGGATACATCAAGGCCCTCACAGTAATGACGAGTCTTGTTCGTCGACATCAGCACATTATCAGGGATTAAGACTTAGAAATCTTTTGGTATTTACCTTGGAGCTTGCATGCCTCAATGGCAAGTTTCTAAGTCTTTTCGGCCGATTGGTTACATCATTGATCACGGTCGAAGAAGATTCGAATCAGTGTTCGACATCAACTCATTTATTCTGGTTAGTGATTGTACTATAGTACCTTGGGGTCATTGACATTAATGGTGATTTCCTAGCATGATTAGCGGTATACTTTAATGGCCAGGTAATCAAATTAGTTTTCATGTTCGGCGTCAACACATGTAATCACATGGTCGGATTAAATTATTTTTGGTGATGGGGTTGAAGACCACGGATAATGTATTATAATCGGGTTGCGATGGAGTATGTATTATTTCGCGACATAGATCCAGCATTAGTATGTTTAGGTGGCTATGTGATCTTGATTACAAATTTATTAGCCTGAGGATCCGATTATTTCGATTAGGTATTATATGATTGTATGACTACATGGATCACGGTGTATGATTGGTGGCCATGACTTTTGTTTATGATTTCATCAGTCTATGATACGGTATGGGGTACCTCGGAATTGATATATGTATGATACTCTGGCGATGCTTGATTGATTGTTTGTAGGTCTCCGAGTAGATGTGTTTTGGTTCTTGACACACACATTCAGTTTACAAAGTCTATCGACTGTAACTGGTTCTGTTCTCAGACTTTGGGGGGCATTACGTTATCCTCATTTTGGTTATCAAGATGATGACATGATAAATGACTTGGTGATAGAAGATCTGGCTCTTCTTTAAGATCATTTCATGAAGAAAGTTACACTTGTCCGGAGTTTCTCAAAATCACTCTTTTAAAGGCGATGCGGTACATATGTGTCACTAGCGAGGAATTCCTTGTTCAGCAGTACGCATTCGGTCGGCTGAGGACCCTTCCGCCTTGTGTCAGCGATTAGGAATAGCGATGATTCTTAATGGAGAAAATGGATAAGTTCTCGATCCTTCTAGAAGAATCTTCTAGAAAAGATGAGTTGGAATTCGAATGGTTGGGAAATTAATGAATCTCGAGATATCTGGGATTACATTCTATCCAAGTAACTACACAATCCTTTCTATATATTGAAGGGATGATTCATGGGAAGGGTTAAGTAGCAAATTAGCAAGAGTAAGATATTGGAGGGTGGTGAACTATTGTATGGAGAGTTGATACTGCAGCAAACAGAGACAGCCAAAAGGTTATCACAAGTAGTGGAAATTCTTCATGCATGAAGAGCAAATATTATTATTGATGATGTCAAGCTGAAGCCATTGAAAGGAAGTTTACGACATCAAGGCTGAGGTTGTATCATTTTCTTTCATTTTAATATAATACATGAATATGTCCCTTTCCCATAATGATGATGTCATCTTATTACATGATTCCTTGATCACATGTATAGTTTAAAGTTTTGAACATATTAATGCTTTTGTTGTGATTGGTTTGTGTTGTTGTGTGATTGAGCGGCGCAAGAGCATCGTAGAAGATCGAGGAACAACAGAGATAAAGAAAGCATTTACAAGTAAGTATAACATTCTTCCTCTCTTGTCCATTCAACACTCTAAAACTAGGGAAAAGAGTAGTATACAATCGCGGTTTTATTCTAGATCGAGGTGGATCTATGGAGATTAACATTATTAGCCTCCGCAATTTATCAGCAGAGCGGTTAGTTGGGACCTTTCGGGGTGTGGAAGAAAGGGCGAAGTGGCCTATCGACTAGCATTTTCTGATTCTTTGAGGCATATGCGATGTTTTCATGTATACGTTTTGAGACATTATATTAGTGATGATAGACACGTGATTGACATGAGTTCCTTGCGAGTATCGGACGAGGAAGCTCATGGTTGAGCCAGTCTACATTTTAGATCATCGCGTTCGGCGATTCTGACGTCGAGCGGTAGATCGAGTCCAAGGTCGATGGGGCGGTTATAGTCCACATTCTGTGACTTGGGAGGACACATATGATATCCATGAGTTTCCATTGTGTTTGATAGATAGACATATATGTCGGTGGTACTTATGATATTGTGTAACTTTTATTTCGGCACTTATACTGAGAAACTTCGGGTGAAGTTTAGACCAAGAGGGTGTATGTAACATCCCACTCTGGCGCACCTAAAATTATTCTTTAGGGACGCACCTGCATAAGTGATGCGGATTTTATGATGATAAAACTTTTCCTTCATTATGATGCGTTAAATTAGATGACAAAATGTTTTTACTGCTGATGTAGACGTAATGGCTAGCGACTCCATTTCATTGAGTGTCACGGGGTTTGGACGAGGATCTGAGGCATCGGTGGAACTCAACGGACTCGTATTATTGAGTGGGGAGTGGGCTATTTGGGTTGTTTCATTCACGGTGATATTGCTTTGTTTTGATGATGATATGTTGTGATTTATGATATGTTGTTGTGAGGATCACGACATGATGGTTGATGATCTTGGTGGCGATAGCTTGCCGACCAAGACTCACATATGGAGTAAAGGGGCCGCACATGATTTCGAGAGGATGAGGGAGAGGTGTGGATGAGCCACGCCCGCGACCTACTCCGTAGTGGCTCCGAGCTGTGGGTTAGCGATTACCCTAGTTGAGGATCCGCGATAAAGTGAGGAGGCGGTTCTAATAGTCACTCGCGATGATTCTAGGTATTAAAGGCGGGGGCCTTATTCCATAGAGCCCTTAGTCTCCCACAAGTTCACGGCGGTGTTGACTCTAGGGGTTATAGATGTCTACAATCAGTCAAGTCGACGAGTGACACCCTTGGAGCCGTGGTGCATCCTGAAGAACCGCGTCAGCGCCAAAGAAAAACAAGTCGGCGAAATTGGAACCCTTAGATTGCAGTGGTTGCATCTGAAGAGCGGAATCGGCCTTATGAGAAGCAGCTTGGCCAGTGGCACCCTTGGGCATGTAGTGCGTCACGAGAACGTCGCATGGATGATGATGATGAGACAACCTAGATGACCCTAACACCTTAGCGGCTGATAAAATTCTTAAAATGACCCCCTAATGAGTTGTCACCCTGGTTCGAATCTGAACCTAAAATTTAAAACACCTTTAAGATAAAATTTTGACTAGCCTTAGAGACCCTCAAAAATGAAGCTTAAGGGCGTGGCGAAAACCCTCCCCACAAGTGTTAGTTAAAGTCTTCTTAAAATTAAAGGGGTAAAGTAATGAGGGAAATAAAATAAGCGAAACCCATGGCCTTTAAATTTAATGAAGAATTAAAATTTTTAAAGTGTGGGGGTATAAAATTTAGGATTTTAAAATATATTGAAAGAGACTATTAGGCACTTTTTATCATTTTTGGGTTTTAACAAAAAAATAATAAAAATAATAATAATAATAATAATAATAATAGAGGGAATAAAAAAATAGAAATGAGAAAACTTGTAATAAAGGGAAACTTAAAATGGAAGTGGGTAGAAATGAGGAAACTTGTAATAAAGGAAACTTAAAAATGGAAAGTAGGAGACATAGGGTAAAAAGCGAAAAGGAATCATCATTTAGGAGTTACTAAAAATCAGAAACTTCATTTTAGGAAAGTTATTAAAAGCATGAGAGGGGATCTAGGAACCCTACGAGTAATTTTAGGATTGACTTTAGGGGGGAACGGTTAGCGTAACGTTACGCTACCAAATTGAGGCTTGACGGATTACTTGTGAGGAGTTGGGTTTATCTCAACTGTGTTGGAGTGGTAGCTCAACTGTGGAGGCAAGTTGAGAATCTAGTCTTATCTCTGGATCTTGTGTGGCCCCTTTGCGGCTCGGGGGGCTAAGGGGGAAGCAGAGTACCCCTAGCATTTGGATGGGAGGTACCGGTGAGGTCTCTTCGGTCGGCAAGCGGGAGCGGCGAGGAGCAGGAGCGGCGAGGAGCGTCGAAGTCATCAACAGGCGATAAGGCCAGGTACGCTCTCTTGTTAGTAGAGTAACAGGTACTAAAACTTATGATAGGATCATAACCTCGATTGTAAATGGATTAAATGATTGTAGATTTATTGTTCGGCTTTTATACTGTAACTGATGTGAACGCCAGCTCAACTGTGTAATGTCCTTGCTCGCAATTTTTGTTTCTGATGTCATGCTGAAAAACTCATTCTGGCATTTTGTTTATAATGTTTGTGGAACCTCCTGAAATTTCAAAACGATTGCTGAGTTATGGAATTGTAATTATCGGTGAAATCACCCTGGCCGGTAGACTTGTCTCTGTTGTTATATCCGCCGACATGGCCTCTAATCTCTGCGTTTTTTGAGATAATTGTGATTTGTGAGGAATACCTCTGCGTTTTTGATAACTGTGATATCATTGAGGAATGACTCTGCGTTTTCCGTTATACGGGCGTTTTAATTGTTGTAGGCGTGTTGGGCGTTTTGTTGTATACCATGAGCAATTGTTCTTTGGGCGTTTTTGGCATACAGTGGGCGTTTTTCTTTTACCTTCAGTGGACCATCTTTACCCTGGATTTCTTTGTATTTTTGGGCGTTTTTACTTGCCGTGGGCCATTCTTATTTGGGGCGATTTTATTGCAAATAGTGGGCAACTGTTATCTTGGGTGATTCTGTATACAGGGGTTGATTTGTGTATTTCTGTTTTTATTGGGCGTTCATATGTACAGTGGCATTTTTTTTGTTGACTGTGGGCGTCATAACTCTTGGTGGGCATTTCGTTTTTACTAAGCTGTCTTCGTTGCGAATTTCTGGCATTCGTTTTTGGGAACCCTTTGCTTCACAAGTTGTTGTCACTGCGTTTTAATTGTGGGTGTTTCTATATTAAGTGTGGGTTCATGTACTGCATCTTTATTTGCGTTTTATCAGTACGTTGTGTTGTTCTGTTTGCGCTGTCGTGTGCGTTACTTACTGCGCCCCCTGTGGACAGTTTACTCCAACGCATTATTCCTGTCCCCAATAATTTCGTGTATGGCTCCTTTTTAATCGAGCAGGGTATTAATATTATGATTCTATTAGGACTGTAGTCGTACTCCAAAATGAGCCTGGTACTGATTTTAGGGATTCTTTTAGCGTTTAATAGCTGGTATTGATAAAACGTTAACATTATGGTTCCAAGGTTATCGATTAATATCATGGGTCCATATTGTTGTTCAATATTTTGGTTAATACTGTCAGCAAATGTTGGGATATATTATCGTTTAATTTTGGGTTCCAACTTATCATTTTAATATTATGCGTTGAACAATTCCGTTCATCATTATGGTTTCAATACGCTGTCTAAAATGCCGGTCTCAACAATGCGGTTTGGTTATAATTATATGGTTGTAGGATCGCTATAATAATGGTTGAGTATTATCGCTCTAATGGTTGATTTAATTTGGTGGTTAATATTAAGCGGTTTAATAATAGGGCTTAATGTTAAGTGGTCCAATATCGTAGTGTAACATTGTGGTTTACTGGTTGGTTTTAATATTCGGTTTAATATTATCGTTAATACTAGGGTTTATATTGCTGTGTTTAATATTTGGTTTTAATGTTTCCGTTTTAATACTCGGGTTCGATTAGATTGGTCATTTATGGTAATGAACGTCAAGATAAGGTCATGACAAGAAGGTGAAGTAAATCAGCTTAGGTACAGCGCTTTGTTTATATCGTTCCAATGAAATAGTCATGGTTAACTCCCCTTAGCTCTAGACATTTATATAATCAATGAATGTGAGGTAAAGAAATACATGTTAGGTTTTTGAAAAGAGAGATATTGCTGTTATCATTATGGGTATGTGGTTATTCAAGATGATGTCACCTATAGTTATGGGGAACTTCCATATATTGACCTCCTTATTTGATGGTTATCTTAATTTATTGTTAATTTTAATGTGGATAGTTGTCATTGTCCTTCTAACTTTTAGTATATTATAGATTTCTTTTTAATATTTTGGTGTATATTGTATTTCAATTGTTGATTCCTGTAATCATGATGCTATTTCCCTGTAGTAACATCTTTAATTAATTGCTATCCTTAATATTGTTATTTTAAATATTGATGGTTTGTCATATCCCAATAATTCCTTTTAACTTTTGTCATTAAATTTTATTATTCTAGATTGCCATTTTAATTTATGATGTATGTTGTATTTTAAATTGATATTACCTATAAATATGATGTCAATTTTAGAGCATTACTATTGGACCTTAGTGAATGATTTTATCTTGTAAGGTCATTATGAACTTAGTGGTTTTAGCATATAAGGGGTATGATAATTGTAAAATCATGGTCGAGATCGTGACATAAATGATAGATGGTTAAGGTTTCATGACCGAGTTATTGTAACTTTTAATTATTGTTAATAACATATGTGGCGCAATAACCTGGATTTACGTACCATAAATTACTCCGAGTTGGTATATTAGGGTGGTTGTTCATTTAGATAATGTTGAACTTGGGGGTTCGTTGTTAGAGTCCTTGTCCGCGCCTTCCGTAAAGGGCGTAATCGTTCTTCTTATTTATGTCGTACTTGATTGCAATCAGTTAGCCGTGCAGTCTGCTCATGTCGGGCGGGGTATAGACCCCTCCTTGTAGCCTTAGTGTTTATGTCGGTGTGTGTGATTTTTCTGTGTAAAGAATCTAGTGCTGTATCAAGAGTCTCGGGCCCTTTAAAGGCAGGGTTTCCACTCTTGCGACACACCTGACAGAGATTGCTAGTTTCTGCCTGAGTAGTCGGCCAGGAGCCTGTCTAATCTTCTTTCGAGAGGACATAAGACTAAAAGCCCTTCTTTTCTATGCAGAAATAGTAACTCTACTGATGGATTCTTCCTTCCGTGACTGTACTGTACTTAACACATGTTTTCGTTTATGCACCCGGCTGCTAGTTGTACGCCTCATGTCTAGGGGCATTCATCGCTTGTTGACATTGTAATATGTCGGGGTCGTCTTGTTGTGTTCGTCTTGCTTGCGACTTGTTCTAGATCGGGTTACTATTTTCTGCCTGAGCAGTCGGCCAGGAGCCTGTCTAATCTTCTTTCGAGAAGACATAAGACTAAACGCCCTGCTTTCCTGTGTAGAAATAGTAACCCTAACACCTTAGATTCTTCCCTCTGTGTCCTCACTGTGCACCCCAGTATGTCTTAATGTATGTGCTGTGCACCGTCTGCCTGTGGTCGTGTTTTGTTACAGTTTCTCGTTGAGTACCTTCAGTCTTCTTGTGCTGAACTTCGTGGTTTGTGTCTTGTGGGTTTTCGAGTGGTGTCGTACAGTTAAGTGTGTTGTTACTTCTACATGCGCGCACAC
>SNQJ01S0080424.1:18506-35686 GCA_010110895.2 Picea sitchensis | reverse complement strand
AAGCCATTGGAGCAGTCGGTTTGTCAGTTTGAGCATTGTAAGACATGTTTTTGAGAACTTTTTGAGCAATTAATAATAATGATCCATTGGAAGCTGGACCAGAAGATGTAGCCCATAAGAGGGGTGAACTCCTTTATCAATTGATGTGCACATGTGTTTATGTTCAATGTTTATGCTGTTGTCTATGTGTATTTTTCATAAGTAATCCTTAATTTATGTGTTGCAAATTGATCATGTTGCTTTAAACACATAACATTTCACTTGCAATAATTATTCAAGTTTTTCAAGTCTTCTTCATTTTTAAATCATCATCCGACATGTATTATATCAACAAATTTCATTTACTCGATGATTTTTAATTCTTTGAATATCGATCCAGTGCACTAGTGAATGGAGAAGATTTGGATGTGGAAGCTTCCTATTAAGATTAAGCGTTTTCTGTGGCTATGATTAAATAAGAATATCTTGACTTGGGATTCGTTGTTGAAAAGAGGGTGGCAAGGACCTGGTATTTGTTGTATGTGCAAATCTGTTGAAGAAACCATCAAACATATTTTTGTTCACTTTGTTTTCTCAAAAAACATTTGGTATATGTTGAAATGTCATTTGAAATTTGATGTTGACTGGGGAGGGTTTCTTTGGAGAACAATTTACAATTATGGATAAACAAAAATAAATCTTTGAAGGCTCTCTCGGGTTTTACTTGTTGGGGTATTTGGTGTTCTAGGAACTCTTTTCTATTTAACAATAACGTTCATCCCTTGGAGATTTTGGTAAATAAAATTATTTTCTCTTTTCAAGAGCACTGGAAGCAACCCGGAGAGAATGCCCCTTTTTTATTTACCAATGACATAAATCCTTGTCAAAGGGTTTTTTGATGGAGCTACTCAATGGGGTGTTTGTGGAGCCGGTTTTGTCTTGCATGTGAATCAATCCAGTTTCTTCAGGGGATGGATGGCTGGAGGTGTGGGCATAAACACAAAAGCGGAGATGTTGGGTTTGTGGGCTTTGATGTCTTTGGCTTTAAAGTTGGAAATGGATTGTTTATAGGTTTATGGAGATTCTCACATTTTCATTAACTGGATATCAGGTAAAGGGGAAATCATAAGCATTGTCCATCATCATTGGGGCCAAAGAATCTAGGATTGTGTTGCTTTGATAGAATTGTGTTTTTACATATTTTTAGGGAATTAAATGTTGATGTCGATTTGATCTCGAAAAAGGCTCTCACAAGTGTTCTAGGTACTTACTATTATGAAGAGCTCAAAGATGGTGAAGTGGTCTCTCAAGACCATTTTGTCCTATTCTAGTGGCTTTTGTATTTTTTTGTTTATGACAGAGAACTTGTCTTTTTAGTTTTATAATCCAACAGAAACTGTCGTGGATGTATTGATCCTTGTACAAACTATCATGTTTTTTGTTGGAATATAATAGGTCATGAAATTTAATCTCTGAATCTTATATGGCTATGGGATGGGAGGGATAGTTTTTTTGGAGTCTTAAAACAAAGTAATTTATGCATATATGTACATTTATCTTTGATTCTATAATAGAATAGCAAGATAATGGTTTTTTTCAGTTGAAAAGAAAAAACATAAATAAAAAAACATAAATAAGAAACAAAATATGTATTAAATGTAATTTATTAAGATTTGTCCTTTACATTTTTATATATGTAACTTCCCTATATTTAATATAGCTCTCGTTATTTTAGAGAAAAGTGGTAGTCTACCTGTTTTACCTTTTGGTTCTTTTTAGGGGATATTTTCTATTCCACAAGTAATTGGTGGATCTTCATATTTTAGTGGTTAATTCTCTATAATACTAGTGTCCAAAAAGTTTTTCAACACTCTGATTCCATTTCTACATTCAAAAATACAATTTAAATAACAAAAAAATGTGATTTTATGTAGATTATATTATTGAATTTAGACAAAACAAAAAAAAAAAAAACATAAAACAGTTAAACAACACTTAGAACCTAGAAAAAAAGAAGCAATTTTAATTTTAAATCATGCTACAAGAACAAAACTAACACTAATTTGAAATATGTTGAAGTTATATGATCTTTATAATAACTTGAAAAAATATATTCATTGTTAAATTCTAACAATAAAAATATCAATAAATACCAAACTGCAGTACATTGATATTATATTTATCTGTGATATTTAAAACACATATATTATTTTAATTAATTAAAATAAATGCGTTACAGGTTGTTGCATAACATGTACAAAGCATAACCACGATTTATGATGTCGGCCTTTTACCATCCGCCAAAGAAAAACTTTGGTGCATAGAAAGGGCCACTTCCGTTGAAAATTTGGGTTTTTCAATTCCCTCTCTTGATGCAATGTAATTATAATGCCAGCCATTTCATCTCTTTTCTTTTCACTAATCCAAACATTGATGTGACATTGATATGTTGCCACGTGGAACTCCGAAGCTCATGCAGAATATCATTACGTGGACTTTTAAATGAACCAAACGTGCTTGGAGGAGGTGAGTGACAAAGGGAGTAAGTTATATCCCACATGCAAGTGCTTGGACGAGGTTTGTAAAAGTCAATGGTGCAAGAGAATAAAAAAAAATTGAAAAATCTTATAAAAGTTGAGTGTGAATAGAGTTCTATCCCGATTTGGATTTCATATATGGTTTTTGGAAGTTTTATTTAATTTAAAAAAATATGGATTTAAAAAAACTTGGCAAACATTTAAAATTATTTTTTTCTTAAAAATTCAACAGAAAATTTAAACAAGATATTTGATAAAGTCTTCAATTTTATGTTTAAATTTTGTGAAGTCTCCAATTTTATCAAATCAAATGAAAGGCACATGTATTATTTCTTAAAGTCAACACCCGTTGGATCTATAACACATCATATGTATTGAACTTTTCACCCCTAACCAAAATAGCATAGGCATGAGACTTCCTAGGCATAAAGAAATGCAGGTTTTAGTTCTTAAAGTCAAGACTCTGCATTTATGTTTTATGACACTCAAGATCCATTTGGATTTTGGATTTATATTTATAAATAATAGGCATTGAACTTTTTATTATAATCAATATTTCATAGACATGAGACTTCCTAGGCACAAAGAAATGTCTTTCAACTTGAGACAAAGAGACAAAGAAAGATTGGGGAAAAAGGGGAAAGTACCATCTATGAAGGAAGCTCAAACGCATCACCCAAAGTTAACATTTCCATCTTGACATAAAAAAGATTAAGATAAAAAGAAAATTAGTATTGATTAAGAAAACTCAAATATATATTATTTAGGATTTGCATGGCATAAAAATTGAGGTAATAGGTGATTCTAATTAAAAATACGAGTTTTTAATGAATTTAAAAAAATACAAAATTGGTAAGTTCAATGCAAGGGTATTGAATTACAAAAGCATTTAGAAGAATGAATAAAGTGTAAAAGTCCCAAAACTTTTTTAAGGTATTTCACCTTATAATAGTGTATTGTTTGAAAAAGGTTAAATGTTTTATGAATTTGATATTTTTTGATAAATTATCATTGAAATTTTGATACGTAATATATGTTAAAATTACAATTTTGGATGGATGAAATTGTTGTTTTTAATGCGGAAATGAGTTTAGTACCCTCAAAGACCCCTACTTTAATTAGATTATATAATGTTAGCATCTAATATTTACAATTCATCAATTCAAAATAGTTCTTGCTAGATTTCAAGCTAAAATATTGGTTTCACTTCTCGATATTTTGAGTGGATGGAAAAGCATTAGTTCGTAGAATGTTTAGGCTACACTGTAGCCAAAGTAGACTAGGTCAAGGGAAATACCAAAAAAAATCTAGAGACCTTTTTTTGCATGTGTACAAAGTTTTGAATGTGTACGGTATCTGCAAAAGTCCACATTGTTGAGTATTTTCAAGCAAAAAAAAAGTTTGAGTTTTCATTGTTGACAAACAATTTTAATTTTGTTTAGTTTACATACTTGAGCTTTAAGAGATTGGGACTAAGATTCTATGCAATGATGTATGGACCTAACCATAATGAGTCAAGTACTCTATGCATTGAAGGTTTTGCTTGATCTTTGTACCAAAGTAACACCATTTTCCCAACCTCAAATTCTTTGATGGAATTTTTTTTGTCAAAATTCTATTTATCCTCAATGGATCTTTATAGATGGATTCCAAGTTGTTCTCTCTTTCTTCTCGAAGGCCAAGTGTTAAAATAATAAGTGTACTCATTTTCACCACAGACAATATCTCTATTGTCACCCATCCATAGGCACGAAGCCACCCCCGAGCACCTTAACCTTTGAAAAATTTATTTCGGAAAGCCATACTAGAACCAACAAATAAACCCTAGTTGTTAACTGCAACAACAACTCAAGACAAGTAGAGCACTCCTTCTCCAAGGGTAGCGCACAAGAGAGAGAGTTTTCATATCCATGGAACAAGTACCATACACAACTGCATAAGCTCCAGTTGCACTACTCTCTCAAACTTACGCCATACTTAGCTAGTACATCACCAATAATATCACCAAGAATATCACCAAGAGAATCACCAAGAATATCACTTGATATCGCTAGAGAGATACCAAGACCAAGAGATGACCATACGCCTGTATTCCTTCTTCCAATTGCAGTTGTAGATGCAACTGCAGCTCTCCACAAGACTCGTGCTCTAACTGGGTGTACAAATGAGCTAAAACGTCCTCTATTTATATTAATATGTTCAATGAATTTTTTGGTTGGGCCGACCTAACTTTCTGGTAATTATATTTTATGTTTATCTTTTTCCTCTAGAGTCGACTTGTCTTTCTGGAAGATAATATTCTAATATTATTTATTCTGCTAGGTTGACTTGTCTTCTAGGGTTTTCACATGTCTATTTAGGGTTTCCCTTGCTTCCAAAATATTCCATTAAAGTCAAAGGTTACACGTGGAGGTTAATACCTCCCGCAGCTACCGTAACATCAACACTCACTCCTAACTAGGGAGGTATTAACAGTAATGGTCTTGATCATACATAGACCATTATGTAGGTAGTATCATCATAGCCACACATGATATCTCACGATCACACAGATCAAGTCACAAGCATCATCATCACTATCAGTATCGTTTGATAGCATCCTGGCATCAACATACATCATTGTTTTCATCATCTCTCGAGGCCATACTCCATCTGAGTAATCGGGCACGATGTTGAATAAGTCATGTGCTAAACTTAGTGCACTCAGCAGAGTGTCTTACATGAGTCACCCACTCAACAGAGTGATATAGGGACCATTCTTCTAATCCAAACATACGTCCTAGAAGAATATTTGTCCCAATAGATGTTGAAAGCCTCGCAATGGGATACAAGGACCATTCTCTAATCCGAACCTACATCCTAGAAGAATTCCATTCCTCCCAGATGTTGAAAGCCACACCATGGACTACAAAGACCATTCCTACAAGAATGTTAGTCTCTATTTTCTAATCAGGTTATATGTACCATAGAGATCAATCTCTACCCATATTCCTTAGAAAATATCAGTCTCATATCAACCACCTTAATCGGGACGTCATGTCCTTAAGGGGAGGACTATTCAACCTGATCAGGGCAATAATTATGCCTCAGGAGAATATCGGTCCTGAACCATTTTCCTAATCGAGCCACAATTTGTGCCTTAGGAAAAAAATAGTCCATGATACGTCAGTAATCTGTCAACCTGGACCATTTTCCACCTGGAGAATGTCTGTCCACCAGCACATTGGCTATCCATCTAGCTGGCAATCATCTCCAACACTAGTGGTAGTCTCCATGGCAATCAGATAGTAGCATATAGTTGCTACAATGTCATCCAATAGAACACAACTGTGTTTATCCATAGTAGTACACAACTATTGCCCAGTAGTACACAACCAGTCCTAGTAGCATACAACTACTAACCAGTGACACACAGTCACTACTGGTCGAGCACATCCACCAGAGTAGTATACATATACTGTCCAACGACATATAGTCTCCACAACAATCAAATTATATCATCTGATATAATCCTTCATCAACAATGTCATCAATTGCATCACCTCTAAGTCGTACTATCATGATGTGAATGCATCATATCTAAGTTGTATTGGTGTGATATGGAGTATCATCTACATCGTCTCCAAGTCGTACTAGCATGACATATATGGAATGATTCCAATGCATCATATCTAAGTTGTATGACACCTCTAAGTTGTACTTTCATGATGTAGATTAGTGCCTCACTGTGTCACCTCTAAGTTGTATGATCATCTCTAAGCCGTACTAGCATGACATATCTAGCATGATGTCAATGAATCATATCTAAGTTGTACTTGCATGATCATATCTAGCATGACATGAGCCCCATGCATCATATCTAAGTTGTATGGTCATCTCTAAGTCATACTAGCATGACATATCTAGCATGATGTCAATACATCATATATAAGTTGTATGTCACATCTAAGCTATACCCACATGGCCATATCTAGCATGATGCAGCTCACCAACATTGTCTCTAAGTTGTACTAGCATGAACATAAATAGCATGATGCTAATACATCATATCTAAGTTGTATGTCCACCTCTAAGTTGTACTAACATGATGATCCTCATGCCATTGTATCAACAACTACAACCATCTATATTATATCTGAGTTGTACTAGCATGATCATATCTAGCATTATGAAAGCATCATCTCTAAGTTGTACTAGCATGATAAAGATCCTCAACTCACTAACATTCCATGATGCCACGTATCAGTGCTCCCTCCCAGCCGAGGAAGTCATCTCCTCCATTTCAACCAAGGGAGCAGTCTCCACAGGCCCCAACTTGTCCCTCAAGTATGCAAACTTTATCTTGGACAGAGGCTTAGTCAAAATATTTGTTGTATGCTCATCAATGGAGATATACTGGAGAACCACTTCTCCCCTCTGGACTTTATCATGAAGAAAATAGTACTTTATCTCAATGTGCTTCAACCTATCATGGAACACTAGGTTTTCTGAGAGCTTCACATAGCTCTGGTTTTCACAATATATCATGGTCGAATCTAGCACCTGATCAAATAGTCTAGAAACCATCTTACAGAACCACACTACTTTCGTACAAGCATCACAAGATGCAATATACTCTGCTTTTGCAGTGCTGAGTGAAACATAATTTTGTTTCCTGCTAGCCCATGATATCATAGCAGATCCCAAAATGAAACACATACCTGAAGTACTATTTTTTTCATCTTCACTCCCTACCCAATCTGAATCAGTAAATCCATGCAGTGTTACGTCACTGTTTGAGGCATATCTCAAACCATAGTTTAGCGTCCCACGAAGGTATCTCAAAATATGTTTTGAAACTATCCAATGCTCATGTATAGGTTCCACCTGGAACTTACTCAATGTATTCATAGCAAAGAAAATGCCTAGCCAGGTATTAACTAAATACATCAATGAGACAATCAACTATCGGTACAGGGACGAGTTTACTGGATCAGAATCAGAGTCTCTCAACTTCCTCAGATATGTCACCATGGGATTTGTCATGGATTTGCAATCCATCATCCCAAACTTTCGAAATATCTTTACAACATACTTCCCTTTCCCTAAGAAGACTTCGCCACACTTATGCCATACTTCTAGTCCCAATTAATAGTGCATGAGACCAAGGTTCTTCATATCAAATTATGAGGCTAGCTCTTTCTTAACTTGAATATTGAGAGGCTTTGCACCAAGCTCTTGGATCTTGCTTGAATCCATACAATTCCTTCTTCAATCTGCATACATGGGTTTCTATTGGGTGTACCTCAAACCTTTGAGGTTTATCTATATATACCTCTTCCTCAATTACTCCATTGAGAAAGGTGATCTTTACATCCATCTGATGTAAACTCCAACCCATGTACATTGGTAGAGATATGGTGGCTCTGATAGATGTATATCTGGAAACTGGATCAAACATCTCATCATAAGCTTCTCCCTCTTGCTGGGAGAAACCTCTAGCCACAAATCTTACCTTGTATTTATCGATACTTTCATCCACTACATGCTTTATCTTGTAAACTCAATTAGGAAAAAATTTCATACATTGTTTTTCATGATTGATATTCTTCCATCACAACTTCCTTCTATTCTTTTTGTTTTACTGCTTCTTCAAAGGTGGAGGGTTATGTAACTCGAATATGGTTTTGACTTCTAAATTTCTTTGAAAGTTCTATCTGGAGCACCATACTTCTCCACATGATCTCACGAGTTCAAGTTGGTCTTCTCTTCTTAGTCTTATCTTGGTGTGGATATTCAGATCTCTATGGTTCTACCATGTTTGATACAACATTCTTACCTCCTTTTGCAAATGCAATCATGGGATCTACAAGATCTTTATCATGGACCTCATCACGGTCCTAGTCATTTAGTGAGAAGTTGACATGGATCTGAGTGAAGGATGTCCAAAACTTCTTTTTATTTCCATGCCTCTTTTATAATTGATACTTGGTGAGGCCATTTGCTTCACCATTGTTGAAGTCATCTACTTTGTGATTGCAACTGTCATTGTAGCTCCATCCTAGAGCTATCACATGTGACCTACCTGGAACAAGAACAATAACAATAATAAAGGAAAATAGCAGAAAACATTCTTCAACACTCTTGTTGTGATCAATCATTCTTCCATTGAAACAAACAAATACATCTCCATGGTACCCTCCATGAAATCTTTTAAGATAACCTTCCTGAGACAAGAACAATAAACTTATTTCCAGTATAATATCCTTTTCATAAGAACAATTATCTATGGTAATAAGAATGAATAAAAATTTCATGGTGATCATCATAGTATGACCAAGATGACCTTCCCGGGAGAAAAACAATAAATATCTCTCTAGAGGAGATGTTAGTTAATTTTGCAAATAAGTGTAATAAGCATTTATATCAAATGCAATCAAGAATTCATTACACCTAGCAATGATACAACATTTCAAAGATTGCTTTCAAAATTTCTAATGTAGCAAATATCAACCTTGGTATGTGCAAATTTGAAACTTATCAATTTAATCAATCAAACCTGGAACCTGAAGCTTCAACTACTAGGGAGAGTGCACTTGTTCCTTTGAATGTATTGAATCCAAAATCACTTCTTGGACAAGGTCTCTAGTAAATTCCATGCAAACATACTCATGCTTTTCTAGATGATATAACTTGAAAAGCATATACAAGTGCATACCTTTGAAATATGTGTATCATCGTCCAGCTTGTCTTTATAATTTGAAACTAGACACCATCTTCATAAGAAGATATTAGAAACATAATCAAAGGATTCAATGATTAAAACAAGCTAGAAACTTTGAAATTTCAACTTTGACCACAAAGTAAATTTGACCAGAAGTCAACCTTTGTCTTTGACCAAAAACTAAAACCTGACGATTTTTCTAGTTTAGGGTTCCAAGAGGTGCGCTAGGCTAGGGATCACTAGGATGTCAAATAAATATGCCAAACACTTCACTTTAGGAGCCCGAACAAATTGGTTAGGGTTTGTTGTCACTGCAAAACCTGACTACAACTGGTGCTATAATGAGCTTGACAATGAACTTCCCAATATACCTTCATGTGGTTAGACTATCTGAAGATAGTGTGGAGTTGTAACCTGCTAAAATAATAGGTGTGCTAATTTTCACCATAGACAATATCTTTATTGTCACCCATCCATAGGCACGAAGCCACCCTCGAGCACCTTAACCTTTGATAGAATTATTTCGAAAATCCATACCAGAACCAATAGATAAATCCTATCTACTAACTGCAGCAACAACTCAAGACAAGTAGAGTGATCCTTCTCCAATGGTAGCGCACAAGAGAGAGAGTCTCCATATCCACAGAACAAGTACCATACACAACTGCAGTAACTGCAACTGCACTACTCTCTTGAATTTGCGCCATACTTATCTAGGACATCACCAAGAATATGACCAAGAGTATCACCAAGAATATGACCAAGAGAATCACCAAGAATACCACTTGATAGCGCTAGAGAGAGACCAAGACTAAGAGATGACCATACACCCTTATTCCTCCTTGCAGCTGAAACTGCAACTCTCCACAAGACTTGTGCTCTAACTGGGTGTACAAATGAGCTAAAACGTCCTTTATCTATATGAATATGTCTAGTGACTTTTATGGCTGGGCCGACTTGAATTTCTAGTAATTATATTTTCAATTTATCTTTTTTCCTGTGGAGTTGACTTGTCTTTATGGAAGATAATATTCTAATATTATTTATTTTGCTAGGTCGACTTGTCTTCTAGGGTTTTCACACATTTGTTTAGGGTTTCCCTTGCTTATTGAATATTCCATTCTAGTCAAAGGTTACACGTGGAGGTTAATACCTCCCGCAGCTACTGTAACGTCAACAATAAGAACAAGTACAATGTCTCCATCAATATTTAATGTTTTTCATCCCCAAAAGTACTTGTGGAAAAAAGTATTGGTCATGGGGAACATGGCATCTTTCCCATAGACCAAAATATATTGAGAGGTTTTAGCAATGGAATTTGGTGTGATTTTGATAACCCAAAAAAGATGAGTTAGCATGAAATGTCAATCCCTTCAATTCTTGTCAATTGTCTTCCTCAAGATTGTAACCATATTTAATTAGTTGACTCAACAAGACCATATTGTGAGAAATAATCCTAAAATGCACCCTTGGCCTAGATAGAGTATTTTTCTCTAAAATTTCAACAACTTTTCTAGTATTGACCTCCTCAAGGGGGACATTTTTTGTCAATTTTATGAAATAGACGTCGCAATGAGGATATAAACATAACCTTTGGATCTGAGTTGGGACAAATCAGAGAAATAATATACAAACCTATATATGAAAGGCATCTCAATGAACACATGCTATAAAGGCAAGGGTACATCGTTTACTTTGCCTACAAATCTTTAGCAATCTTCCCAAGGATTCACAAAACCATGTGCATCGTGGAACAAATCAAGCCAAAATCCCTCAACACCTTATGAGTTTTTCCATACACTACAAAATTACTACCAGAAACACCCTCATGCATTTCTTTCAAGATCTCACTATGGTGCTCACAATCCAGGCATTCCAACAACCTACCATTCAATCCTTACTTTAAAAAAAACCCAACAAGAAGTGTATACCTCCTTGCTCTCTCTTTGAGTACGCACCTTTAATTAATGTTCGACCCTCCAAGGAATTGAAGAGTTTGAAAATAAAGAAGGTCATCTTTATACCATGGATCTTAGGAAACAAGTTGACTTTCACTCGAGGGAGAACCAAGGACTGAGTCTAAAAATTTTCATGTTAAGACCGGTGAATCAACTCCTATAATGATCACACAAAAAATCTATCCCTTAACAACTTTTAATGCCTTAATTCCCAAATCACACTCCAGTAATGTTGTGAGTTAATTTACCACCCACCACTAATCTCAAGGTGGATCAACATCATTTTCACTAGAGGGATGGAAAATTAAAAATAATATGGGATGAGAGCATGTAATGCCTAAAATGGGGGACAAATTGACCCAAAGAAAAAATGTGTTTTTCAACCAGAGTATTATATATGATCTCACAATCTTTGAGGAAAACACTTATGACAACAATCATGGAAATATGTGTTCATCCTCGTCTTCTTGCATCATGACAATTGCCATTGTATCTTCTTAAAGGTGTAAATGATAAAATATTTGATTATGTTAGGGATTACTAGGACAATGATCCATATTTTATGAGAAGAATGAAATGAATACAGATTATTATTATAGTTACACAAAATCACAAGGAACAATAAAAAAGATACAGTAAAATCAGTTTCTATTAAATCAGAAAATATGTTGAAACTGTAAAATGCAAACTCAAACAAGCTTGCTAGAATGGTGGCAGCTTATCTCTAAGAAGAGATGTGTCGGTTGTGCTCATTCACAAGAATATCACTATAATGAGGCTCTGAAGGCCTTTTTTTACAATAAATATGAATTCCAAAACCCTAGACATCCAAAAACCTAACCCTAGGAGATGAAGTGCCAAAATTCATGTGGGCCCCGTTGGGGTAAGTTAGTACATCAACTTCCCGAGGTCATAACTTTTTCATAAAATATTCATTTTAGACGCACGATAACCCATTGGAAAGGTCTAATCAAGAAGAATGATTTTTGAATGACCCACCAAATCCCCCAAAAACGTCGTTTAGGGCCTCAAAACGGCCCCGGAAGTTTGGAACACGAAAAATTGTCGAAAAATTGCCAAGGTGGAAAATTGTTTTTTGAGACAGTGGAATAGGTGGGTGGCCACCAATATCCACCTGGATCAATCCTACCTCCTTAGGAAGCAATGGTATCCATTTCGTTGAGTTCCCCCATCAAATGAGGAAAGTTATGTTGAATTTGGCCCCGGGTGAGCCACTTGCCTTGGTGCAGGAGTTGCCCAGCTTTGACAACTCGATAAAGTTGGATCCTTTGTTGGTGAGTGCCCTTGACATGTGTGTCCAAAATATGATCACTATATGCCTGTTATATTAATTCGAGTTGATCTTTGTTGGTGTTAGTTGTTTTGTTATCTCAGATGTGTCCAATAATGGTGGGAAGTAAGGCCAAAGGAGATCCACGTTGAATATTGGGTGCAGGCCCAGGAAAGGGGGAATGTTGAGTTCAAAAGCATTGTCACCCACAACCTTGGTGATGGTGTAAGGTCCATAACGGATTGGGAGAAGCTTCTGATGGGGCCCTATAAGGCGTTCTTTTTGCAAGTGCAACCAAACTTTATCTCCCATCTGAAACTTATGTGGCACTAGATGTTGATCATGGCATTGCTTGTACTTTGCATTGGATTTATGTAAAATATCCTAAACCTATTGGATGATGTGATGGATCTGCTCAATGAACCGGGTGGCTTTGTCAACTTCAATTGGAGCAGGTGGTGAGTTGGTCGGGGTGGCCACAAGGGGTAGTGCAATATCCATGGGACCCAATGGTTGGAATCCCAATCCCACCTGAAATGGGTTATGGCCAGTTGAGCTATGTAGGGCTCGGTTGTAGCTATGTTTAGCATACATAAGACTCTTGTCGCATGTGCGAGAGTGATTGGAATTATACATGTGTAGGATATGCACAATCATTTGATTGACGACCTCGGTTTGGCCATCTATCTGGGGGAGGAAAGCAGTGGATTTGGTGAGCTTGGTGTCCACCAGTGACGAGAGGCTTGACTAGAATGTGTTGAGGAACTGTCTGTCCTGATCTGAGAAAATGATTTGTGGGATTCCAAAATGTACCCAGAATCGTTCAAAGAATAGCTTCGCAGTGGCCTCTGTTGTGATGCTCTTCTTATAGGCAACCAAAATCAACATCTTAGAAAAGCAAT
The DNA here is from genome assembly GCA_010110895.2 of Picea sitchensis. NCBI lineage: Eukaryota > Viridiplantae > Streptophyta > Pinopsida > Pinales > Pinaceae > Picea > Picea sitchensis. The sequence goes on along the minus strand of SNQJ01S0080424.1, from coordinate 22,316 downwards.
CAACAACCACAAAAACACATTCATTTCCCCTCTCGGTGGACAGAAGGCCCGAAATGTAGTCCATTGAGATGGATTCCCATGGATTGTCAGGAGTAGGCAGAGGGGTGTACATGCCCTGTTTCTTAGTGGTCGGTTTGGAAATAGCATAGGTAGTGCATGACCTGATATACTTGCTGACATCATGCCGAAGTTTCATCCAGTAGAAATGTTTATGTAACACTCCCACTGTCTTTTCGACACCAAAGTGTCATGCCACTCGACTGTAGTGGGATTCCCAGATTATCTTCGCTCACTCGCTTGATGGAACACATATATGGCCCAGACGACACAACAACCCATCCTAGAGATGGAAATTAGCAAAAACTGAGTGTTTTCCAAACATTTGGTAGGTGGTGGCGAAGTCAGGGGCTGTCTGATAGAGGTGGGGCCATCCAGCGGTCTCATGTCCACAAGATTCTAGCACTATGGTGAGTGTCGGGACTGAAGGTCAGTTGAGGCAATCAACGACTCGGTTGGTACTTCATGTTTTATACTTGATGTTGAGGTGGAACTGCTACAAGTATGTGGGCCACTTCTGATGGAGGTCATTCTGCAATTTTCCTTGTATCTACATGAACTGCATTGGCTTATGATCAGTGTGGATAATTTTCTCTTTCCCAAGAATGTAATGTCTCCACTGGTGGCAGGATTGCACAATGGAGTACATTTCTTTGTCGTAAGTAGGGTACTTATGGATGACATTTGATACTGTCTCACTATGATAGGCCACAAGGTGGTCTTGTTGAGTGAGAATTGCACCCACAACATAGTCTAAAGCATATGTCTCGATCTCAAAGGGTTATTGCATGCCTAGTAATGAAAGTACTGGGGTTGAGCATAAGCATTGCTTCAAATCATTGAACGCTTCTTGTTGGGACATGACCCACACAAATTTTTCCTTACCACCACCCCTGGTTACTTGGCTGAGGGCCCATGCAATATGGGAGAATCCCAACACGAACCTTCTGTAGAAATTGGAAAGGCCCAAAAATCTTTGAAGCTCAGTGAGTGTGGTTGGGACTGGCTAGTCATTGATGACCTAGATCTTGGTTGGATCCATATGCTCACCATATTGATCAACAAAGTAGCATAGGTATTGGAACTTGTCCATGTTGAAGGAGTGTTGGAGTTACTTCACACACACCTAGGATTTATTTTTCCTAAGGTTTTTCCTTGATTATGAGTCATAATTAGTCATTATCCCGTCTCCTATATTTTAGGGGAGAATATTCTCTTTCAGTTGACACTTCAATTTGACTAGTTGAGTTGAGTTTAGATGTTGCATTGGTTTTGTCACCATGCAACATTGGGATCATCACCATGTTAATTCGACCTTGCCTTGGTATAATCACCAGAGTGGTGCACTAGCCTTGATTCCTTGAGTTAACTCCTCACTTATCTCTGTTCAGTCAGTTAACTGGAGACTAGTTGACTAGCTAACTCAACTAGGTGGCAATTCACTCTCGTAACTTCCTGAGAGACTAGACTAGGTGGAAATTCACTCCCATAACTGTTGGTGTGTGTCCATATCACTCTAGACCACCACTATGGTGCATTGGTTATCCTCTAGTCGAACTCATTGAGTTATATAGAGTATATCATGTGTAAATTATTCATTATTCACAACAGTTAATGAGAATTATTTCATTCTTCTTATTTCTTCTATTCTCTCTGCAAATGTGTGTATCATTGTTTAGCTAGATCTATTCTATGTAGGTTCGACACATTTACATGGTACCAGAGCTGACGGACTGCTAAGCAAAATCTACACCAAAACATTTGCAGGTACAAAAGATTGAAGACAATGGAAAGATGGAATTCCAAAAAGAATTCATTCTTATACCTTACAACTACTTTTCATGGAAGGAGAAAATAGCCATACATCTCTGATCCAGAGGGTTGTATAGGTTAACCATGAATACAGATACAGAACCGACATCAGTCATAGAAAAATTCAAGTACTAAATCTCATGGATGAGTCACTCGGAACAATTTGCAGTCTTATTTCTCCCGATATCCTTTTTCACATATCTTCCTGTAAGACTCACAATGAAGCTTGGAAAACCTTGGAAGGTGATGCAGGAGCATCGCTCACTCATCAAGCGAGCCAGCGCGTGGAGTAGGAAGAACAGTTGGACAGCGCCAGCACATATGTTTTTGAAATGCTTTGGAAGTTGTAGCGCCGCTCTTTCATGAAGCCATTCGTAAAGAAGCGCACTTGTATTGTATTGTAGATAGGAAGGCATTTATTAGATTTAATGTTGGTAGATAGGAAATTGATTGTAGATTTGATAGTTGTAGTTTTCGAGAGGGAAAACGGAATATAGGCACCCTCCTTTGTACATTGTATTATCATCATTGAGAGCAAGCAGAGCAGAGCAGAGAACTTGTGGAGAACACCCATGTACATATTGAATTAATAGAAGAGAGCCTTTGATTCAGCTTCATGGTTTGTGTTGTTCCTCTGTGTTGATATTATGCTCATGGGTGTTTGCTTTCTATCATGCATTTGCTTTGATATGCTGTGTATGTGATTTCTTCATTGAATTTGAAATCTGAGAGAGAGAGAGGAGAATGAGTTTCAATTGTTTCTCTGTCTGAGCCAAGAGATTCCTGCATAGAGTGCAGTGGAATTCATCCGCATAGAGTGTGTTGATGAGACTAGACAGTTGAACTCTTGTTCTCTTCTGCCCAGAAGTTAAATTGGGTTATTGGAGTCGTGCAGGAGAAGTGCAGGCTAGATAGAAGTCTCAGCAGTTAGTCTGAGCACAAGAAGACAAAGATTGTTGTGGCTGCGAGTACACGGGATCGAAAGGACCCAACACTTTGGGAGTTGTTGGAAGCCGAGTGTGAGAACCGTGTGCAAAGTCTCTGAAGGAGTCAGAGGAATCAAGCTCGGGAGGGATAGTTCTGTTGTGAACACTGTGGGAACAAACCCAGGTGAGATTAGAACTGAGAAAAGTAGTGGAGCAGAAGAAATCTCCAAGGTGGATAATTGACGGTCAGGGCTCGTAGGCGAGGCCCGCAAAATCCCACCGATCGTTGGATTGTGGAGAAGCTGTGGGGGGGAAGTTAACCTGTAGGCGTAGGAAGGAGCAAAACCCATCGGGGTTCGGCATTCGGCGTTTGACTAGGTGAGGCGCAGACTCGTTAAAATCGCGAGTCGCGATTTCCCGAATCCACGGGAGCCGTTAATTAGAGCAAGGACAGGTGGCACGCGATCCCGGAAGGTCGGGATTCGGCGTTTGGAGTTTTCCATTGCAACAGAATCATCACCAGCAAAATCGCGAAACTGCGATTCCCGATCGCACGAGAGAAGGAGGTGACATGGCTGAGTGGGACCACAAGGGTTAGTGGAATCCAGGTGGCATTGGATCGGAATTCGGGGTTCGGAGATTTGGAAGGCGAGTGAATCACGACCTCATATCGACTGATTTCCCGATAAGTAAATCCCCGCCAAGAAAGAAGCGTTGACCTTTGACCATCGGGGTTCGGGGTTTCAAATTGCATGTGAACTGTGCTCACGAGATTCGCGATATCGCGAATCCCGATTTCCCGAGAAGTAAAGGGGAGATCACTGAGGAATTAGTCGTGGGTAATAAGAACTCCCGAGAGGAGTTGGAAGAGCCTTTGTCTCTTCGGGCCTGGGTGCAAGAAGGTCCTGGTGGGAGCGGCTGTTGCCGAGAGCGGTTGCAACAAGTGGTATCAGAGCCCGAAATCTTGTCTGTACATTTCAGGCGAGAGAAGGGAAGGAGAAAGGGAAAGCACTCT
>SNQJ01S0080423.1:16457-28033 GCA_010110895.2 Picea sitchensis | reverse complement strand
ACGAACATCTGAGCCATTGATACATGAGTTATGCATAATTGTGAGCGCAAAAGCATATGCACCCAGAAAAACTTAGGATAAGTGCATATCGTGGGTTTTCCCAAGATTTTCCATGTTTCTATCACCAAGGGGTTAGACATCAAACCTTTTAAACCTTAAAGACATGGTTCAACATTGATCATCGAGCTGGTTTTATTGAAATAAAGAAAACTACCCTATGTCCTAACCTAATTACCTATGACAATTAGCCCAGATTAAACTGTTGGACTAAGAAATTACTCTATCATGGGGCTATCTGACCAAGATTAGGCAGTCTGGTCAGAGTTATTCACTAACTAACCTAGATCACTTGGCTAAGATTAAACAGTTTATCCAAGCTTATTCACTACTCCTATCCACATTAATTTAAAAGAACTTGGCCATGCTTGAAAGGTATGGACCAAGTCATTATTATTGCATGAGGATTTATTGAATTTCTTTTATGCCCTCTTTTATTCTTTTTCTTTCTTTTTCTTTTTTTCTTTTATTTTTCTTTTCTTTTCTTTTCTTTTTCTTTTTCTTTCTTTTCTTTTCTTTTTCTTTTTCTTTCTTTTTCCTCAAATTATTTGCAGAATGAAAAATCATTTGACAAACAAAAACACTAAAGAGATAACATTTCAGTCACCAATTGATCCTATAAATTATAGGGTTATAACAATCCGAAACTCCGAAATGGAGTTTACACTTCTGATTTTTCCATGCCATTATCCCTGCGTTGTTGATCTTCTTTGCCTGCATGTTTGTCATCAAATAAACAAGCACACTCTTGCACTCTTCTTGCACCTCTGCACTATCTCTTCTGATCTTACTCTGATCTTACCATCAATGACAAGAACATCTACCTGAAAACATGAAAACAATAGTTTAAGAGGCAGTACGACAATCGTTAGACCAAAACCCGTGGGTGATTGGTAAACTCATCACCGCTAGAGTTAATGGATCCACGGGAGGCTGTTAGACCATGTCACGAGTCCCAAAGGAGGTGTTGAACGCCAATTCAACAATCTCCCCCTCAACACCAACTGAGGGCTCTCAGCACCAATTGAGATACTCGACACCAATCAAGCAGACTCGAACTCGTAACCTTTCGCTCTGATACCAATTTAAGAGGCAGTACGGCTGTCATTAGACCAAAACCCGTGGGCGATTGGTAAACTCATCACCACCAAAGTTAATGGATCCATGGGAGGATATTATACCATGTCACGAGTCCCAAAGGAGGTGTTGAACACCAATTCAACATACTATTACTTTATCTACTGGAAGGAAGATCATCTAAGTCCCAATATAACACACCCACGACGAGGCATGATTTTTTTTTTTTTTTTCTTAAAGGGAAAAATCTCCCTTAAAGGTTCCTAATGTGGAAGGTCAGGGAACCCATGCGACTTCCTGGTCAAGGATCTGAAGTCAAACAATTCTCTGAGACCTTGATGGTCTTGTTCTACAGTTAAACACAAATCCTTTCAGTTTCTTGGTATAGGTCTGAGGGCACACGCGACCCTCCCTTTTTCCCTGCCATGAAAAATCAAAATATCAGGCATTAGCTCCTTTTGAAACTCGGCCTACGTGAGCAAGCACCAGTCACAAGTTTCTCTCATGCGGCCACAGGCTGTGACCGCATGCCTATGCAATAGGTGCATCACATTCTCGCATATCAGGACTTTGCGAATGATCCACTTCAATTCTCCCAATAGTTGATTCCTGACAAGGGCTTAGCACTAGCTAGCTCCTCTGATATCCTCCTCCACATGACCACCACCCGTGACCACCGAATGAGCCCAAAAAGGCGTGTCGCGTTTCATGACTTCGTGACTTCTACATATGAGTCAACTCTGACTCCCCAACTCCTGATCTCAGAAAAGGGCTAACATTCCTTAGCTCGTCCTTTGGCCTCCATCCATGTGACCATTCACTATGACCTGGGGCCTGCCTCTAAAGTGCATTAGAACTTTGCGTATCACGAATTCTCGCTGCTTCCCTCTTTGAATTCTTCATGTCGCGATTTAGCGAAATGTTGATCTTTTGCCACATGTCCTCCTTGATGGACAACTTTGATCAAATTATGATTTTTCACATCGCGAGTTCAAATGGTATGTTATTTGACCATCGTTCTTTGCGAGTCAAAGAAATGTCAAGCTCTCACCTCGTATCCCTTCCGATGGATGGTCCCGATGATTTCAAAACTTGTCTCGTGCACCTTCCTTCGGATCCAATGACTTTCGGTCCACGCACTTCATATCTGACAGCTCAGATCCATTTTCCTCCTGCGCTCACTTCTTGTTGTCTGGACGTGGATTTTGATGGTCCATATCACATCGCAACTTATGGTTTCGGAAGTTTAGTCGCACCAACGTGCTATTCTCTCGATGTACGAACTTGCGAAGGCTGAAGTAGTCGAGGCATTAACGCATGCTCTTCTTCTTCGAATCCAGTGGTCATGACAGACCTTGGATCCTCCAGAACGGATCTCGTCCATTCATCTTCCAAACAAAAGAGCATTCCCCTTCGATACCTGAATCTCGCTATCCTTCCTGAGCTTCGTCAATTATGAAGGATTAAGAGCGTTGTGCTCTTTGTCTTGGACTTAACACCTAGAAGGGTCTTCTGAACAACTCTTGCACTCCTTCATTTAGTCTAGAACTTAGGTGGTTCTTAGTCTCTACTTGCCTCACAGAGAGCCTGTGCATATCTGCACTACCTCCCCTGAGCTTAATAGACTTCGTCCCCGCAGTGATTATGAAATTCAAACTCTGCAATTAGGGGAGTACTCACTCGACTCTAGGAAAGGAATGAAATTCCCTGGGGAAAGTTCTTTTGAGGAATTAAAACTAGAGTCTAGGAAAATTAAGTAAACGTAAAAGTTCTCAAGGAATGAACGCATATTCTTAATTTAATCATTCAATGCAAAAACCATTTATAGGCATATAAAAACAAGCATACACCCATTATTTCAAATTTAAAGCTCAAGGCATAAAAAGAAACACTTATTAGAACCATAAGGCGTGATGCGACTACTGAGAGGGGTGCTCGTTTCCACCCAACCATAGGCTCAGTCACTCCCAATGGATTTATCATTGGCCACCCTAAGCTTAGGCCACGATGCTCTAATATTCAATCTCTTACTTCCAGCTCAATGAAATTTGGGGACGAAGGTTACTGTCCTTCTCCCAATACAGGAATAGATGAGGACGAAGGTTACTCTCCTTCTCTTGACTATGTCTCTATTCTCTGTGATTAGAACTCATTGTTTCACTTTCAATCCTTTATCGGACCCGAGAGCTCTGCTCCCGTCTCTACACTCTTCCCAGACCCTCTCTCTCTCTCTCTCTCTCTCTGCCCACACCATGCTTCCTTTCTTACTTTTCTCAGAAAGATTGTGTGGGCTCGAATCCCCCTGTCCATGGTCAGGTCCAAAATCCTTACAGATGGGTAGTCCACCCTATCCCCTCATAAACTCTTGATGAGGCCTTCCCACCTACCAACCTGATGGGAATTCATTCTTGGGTCAAAGGGTTGTTATGATCTGAGCAATTAAATTCCAACATGGTACTGGTTCGGTGGAGGTTAACACAACCCTTTTGGGTTCCCTCCACCACCTTTTCATTAGAAATCATGGTTTCTCTCTTAACACATCCCCTCTTTTAGCAGTCATGCAACATGTAACATTTTCTATTAAATTAATCATAATTTACATTCATCGACCGCTATACAAAGGTCCACCAAATCAAACATTCACACTTTGAGTTTGCCATAGTTCCTGGCCAATAAAGTTATATTTACAAACTAGGGGAAACAGGGTGTTACAATTCCCTCCCCCTTAAAGGAATCATCATCCTCGATGTTCTATCTATCAACATGATATCGTATGTTCTGAAGTAAACAAAATTGGATATTCCTGTCTCATGGAATCTTCCATTTCCCACATAGCCTCATCTGGGCCAAAGTGTTTCCATTGCACCTTGACTTGTGCAATGGTTCAGTTCCTGAGTGTTGTTTCCTTCCTGTCTAGTATGAATTGGGGTTCTGGCAAGAATTCTCCCTCCGGTTCCACCCGGATCAGAGACCAGTCAATTATATGATTAACATCATGTACATATTTCTTCAATAATGAAACATGGAAAACATTATGTTCCTTTACTGTGTGAGGGAATGCTATCCTATAGGCTACATGTACCACTCTATCTAAGACTTCAAAAGGGTCCACAATGCCGACGTGCCATCTTGGCGCAGGCTCCCATTCTCAGAGAACTCTTCCGGGGTCTAACTCTGAGATAAACATGGTCTCCAACTTTGAACTCTTGGGGAGTTCTCTTTCTGTCAGCGTAACTTTTATGTCGGTCCTGAGCAATTTTCAGATTTTTCCTTATCTGCACCATTTATTTTTCCATTTCTTTCAGCATGTCGGGTCTGATTATAATTCTGTCCAATGGATTACTCCAGTTGATTGGAATCTTGCACTGTCTACCATAGAGGACTTCAAAAGGGCTCATCTTCAAGGATTCCTGATCATTTTTATTGTAGGAAAAATCTACCAATGGTAGGTAGTCTTCCCATTTCTTAGGTTGATGCATTACATGCATATTTGGTTCACTCTTTTTGTCTATCCATCAGTTTGAGGGTGATAAGCTGTGCTGAATAGTAATTTGGTTTCCAGACCGGCCATTAGGGACATCCAAAAGTTTGAAGTGAACTTGGTATCTCGATCAGATACAATTTCCTTGGGCATGCCATGCAATCTAAATATCTCCTTCATGAATATGTTGGTAATATCTATGGCCTTACAAGTTGATTTGATAGGGATGAAATGAGAAGACTTACTCAGTTTGTCCACCACGACCATGATGGCATCATTTTGTTTGGTCGACTTTGGTAGTCTGGTGATGAAATCGATGGAGATGGTTTCCCATTTCCATTCTGGAATCAGTAGGGGTTGTAATAATCCTACTGGATATTGGTGCTCTGCCTTAACTTACTGGAATTCTAGGTACTTAGCTAGATAGTTAGCTATGTCTTTCTTTAACCCATGCCAATAGAATTGTTTCCTAGTGGTCGTGATCATCTTCTGATATCCTAGGTGACTAGTATATGGTCTCTTATGCAGTTCATCAATTATGAACCTCTTCAAGTCGTCACAGTTTGGAATATACAATCTTTTTCTGTAAGTCAACAACCCTTCCTCGAGCATTTGGTAGCCTTTGTACTTCAGCCCCGCGGGATCTTGTCTTAGGTATGAGATCACGGTCTTGAAGAATGTATCTATCTCTTGTAAATTTATGACTCTTTCTGTGACATTCGTTTCATAGGTGCTTATTGTTGCCATATGAATCGTTTTTATACTTCTGCTAAGGGCATCGACCGCCCTATTTTCCTTTCCTTTTATGTATTTGATTTTGAAATCGAATTCACTTAGGAGATCCATCCACCTAGCTTGTCTGGCATTGAGTTTCAGTTGATCAAACAGGTGCCTCAACCCACAATGGTCTGTCATAAGAACAAATCTTCTTCCCAGGAGGTAGTGCCTCCACATTTTTAAAGCATGCAATATGGCAGCCAACTCTAGGTCATGGGTCACATAATTTATCTCATGTTCATTTAATTTCTAGGACACATAGGAAATTACACATCCCTCCTGCATAAGGACTCCTATGAGTCCTTCCTTGCAGGAATCTATACATACGAGGAAATCACTATCTGGGTCTACAATATTTAGCACGGGTGCATGGGTAAGGAGGTATTTCAGTTCCTGAAATCTTTCTTCACATTTTGATGTCCAAATGAATTTGATCCCCTTCCTCTGAAGGGACGTGATTGGACAACCAATCTTGGAAAATCCTTTTATGAACCTTCTATAGTATCCATCTAAGCCCATGAATGATATGATATCTGATATATCCTTTGGGGTAGGCCATTCCATAATAGATCTGATCTTATCGGAGTCCATTGCCACCCCTTCCTTAGAAATGACATGGCCTAAGTAATGGACTTTCTTTTGAAAGAAGTTGCACTTGCTAAACGTAGTGTAGAGATGATTCTCTCTTAGTACTTGAAGAACGATTCTAAGATGTTCTTCATGATCCTCCTTGTTCTTGGAGTATATTAGGATATCATCAATGAAAACCAATACAAATTTGTCCAGAAATTTGTTGAGTACACTATTCATCAAACACATAAAAGTGGCGGGGGCATTGGTTAACCCAAATGGCACCACCATGAATTCATAGTGACCATACCTCGTTCTGAAGGTTGTTTTGTGGATGTCTTCATACTTAATCCGGACTTGGTGGTATCCATACCTCAAGTCGATATTCGAGAAGATGGTATCACCTCCTAGTTGGTTGAACAAGTCATCGATCCTGGGTAAGGGGTATTTGTTCTTTATGGTTTTCTTATTGAGTTGTTTGTAATCTATGCAGATTTGGAGTGTGCCATTTTTCTTTTTCACAAACAAGATGGGCGCTCCCCACTGAGATACACTAGTTCGGATGTAGCCTTTGTCCATCATATCCTTTAGCTGTAGCTTGAGCTCAACCAGCTCAAACGTGCTCATCTTATATGGCGTTCTAGATGTTGGTACTTCTCCTGGTGTAAGCTCTATCGAGAAATCAATATCCCTTCTCGGAGGTAGACCTGGTACTTCTTTGGGGAACACGTCCTTGTATTCTCTTAATATGGGTTGGTCCTCTAGGTTTGGTTTTCCATTCTCAACGGATTCCAACACCTGTATTTCATATAAGAAACACCCTTTTCTGCAATACTTCTTCATTTGAAGGGCCGATATTTGTCTCACTGAGACAGGATTTTAAATCCCTTGGAGGGTCATCTTTCTCCCTTCTTCGTTTACACATTCTAAAGTTTTATGATAAGATTCCACTTTAGTTTTATGAGCATCCAACCAATCCATACCAATTAACAAGTCATACGATTCCAGGGGAAGTATGTTAAGGGTTGCTCGGGTGGGAAATCCACCCATGATTAATTGATAGGCCGGTATAGCCTCAGCCACCTTTCTTTTGGTCCCAGTGGATAATTTCATCAACCACAGTTTAACATGTCCAATTGGTTGTAGTTTACACCTATCAATAGCATGAGGGGCCACATAACTCAAATTAGAACCCAGGTCAGTTAAAATAGAAACTAGATGGTTGGCGATCATACCTTTGAGATCCACTATTGAAGCTTGGTGTTCGGCTTGGTTATTTTCCATGGATGCATAGATTTGTGGCATGCTCCTAGACACATCATTGACAGTGGCATCTTCTTGGATATTGTAGACTCTCTTACTATTCTGTTGTCTGTGTGGGCAGTCCCTCAATTTATGATTTTCTCCACAACCCCATCATTTTAAGGGTTCCTTATTGAGGTTATCGATCCTTGCTAAGACTGTCTTAAAAGGTTTATTCCCACTTTGAGAGGGGAAATTTTGCTGATATACACTTCTAACAGAAGGTCTTCCTCTAGAATATTTTCCATAGTTCTTAAATCTTGAGGACTTAAACCTTTTCTTCTGAAATCCCAAACTACCCTTCTTCTTCCAATCCTTTTGGGGTCTTGTCTTACTTCCAAACTATTCATAGCAATACCTCTCCTTCCAGATAGCTTCTTCTAAGGTATTTGGTGCGTCGAACTCAATCCTATCCTGGCAGGTATGAGGTAATCCACTAATGAACCGCTTCATTTTTTCTTTTTCATCTTTTAAGTAGGGTACATACCTCAGTGGTTCAAGGAATTTATTGACAAATTCATCTATGGTGAGCTGCCCCAGCCAGAGCTCATAGAATTCCTTATCTTTCCCATCCATGTATTTTTCTGACAGATACTGCTTCCTGAATTATTTCTCAAATTGTTTCCATGACAAGTCCTTCTCATGGAATCCTTTCACATTCCTAATGTCTTCCCACCATATAGAGGCCTTTCCATTCAGGTTGAAGATGACTATTCGAGCCTTCAAGTTTTCAGAGTAGTCATGGACTCTGAAATACTTCTTTAAACCAAGAAGCCAAGCTTCCGCCTCTTCTCCCGTCTTAATATCTCCATCGAAAGAGGGTGGTTTGGCTTTCTTGAATTCTTCAGGACCATGGATTTTGGAATGCTTCCGCTTCTTTCTTTTTCTGTGAGAATGCAAGATGGCCCTACTACTAGAAGATCCTTCAGAGTTGTCAAATTCCTTTCCATAAGACTCTCCCGATGAGCGTCCCTTGCCTCTAGGTTAGACCTTCTTTAAGGTACTTCTACTAGTGGGGTCACTTATGGAGTCATGTTTTTGGTTCTCAGGTGGATTTCGACTTCTCTTCTTGTGTCGTCGATCCACATGACTGGTTGCAGGTTCGTGCTGCAGTTGTCTCTGTATGTCGGATAAGCTCTGTAGAAAGATTATGTTAATTTTTGTTTGTTTCTCTTGTTCCTTTATCAATCTCTCATTGTCAGCATTGAAACTCAGTAACTCGGCCCTAAGGCTCCTTATAGCTTCAGCCAGATCTGGAGGGGTTTCCACCACCCTCCTTTCGTTAGATTCTTCGTCTCTATTATGGTAACCATCCCCCACTTCATGACATGTCACCATCCTTTAGTCTTGGAGTTTTCCCGTGATTCACTGACTATTCGAGTGTTGAAAACAAACTTATCGTTAGCTATCAGTATATTAGTTTATGAAAAATACACGGTTCAATTTCTTAAATGCATACACATAGTAGAAGGATTCACTCTTTTCTTTAATAACAATTTTTTTTTTTTAACCAGACTTTTAAGAAAGAGGCAAGGTAGGGTGTCACTTCTTTAAAAGTACTCCAAATAGAATTTTTAAGCGAATCATCCATAAGCCCAAGTAGGACAAGTGTTGTAACCATGCTCTGATACCATTTTGTAACACACCCACGACGGGGCATGAATTTTTTTCAATTTCCTTAAAGGGAAAAATCTCCCTTAAAGGTTCCTAATGTGGAAGGTCATGGAACCAGTCTGACTTCCTGGTCAAGGATTTGAAGTCAAACAGTTCTTTGAGACCTTGATGGTCTTGTTCTATAGTTAAACACATATCCTTTTGGTTTCTTGGTACAGGTCTGAGGGCACACGCGACCCTCCCTTTCTCCCTACCGCGAAAACTCATAATATCGGGCGTTAGCTCCTTTTGAAACTCGACCTGTGTGAACAAGAATCATATGCAGGTTTCGCTCACGCGGCCACAGGATGTGACTGCACGCCTATGCAAGAGGTGCATCACAATCTCACGTATTGAGACTTTTCAAATGAGCCACTTTATTCTCCCAATAGTCGATTCCAAACAAGGGATTAGCATTGGCTAGCTCCTCTCATATCCTCCTCCATGTGACCACCACCTATTACCACCGACTGAGCCCAAAAAGGCGCGTCGCATTTCACGACTTCAGGACTTCTACATATGAGTCAACTCTGACTCCCCAACTCCCGAGCTCCAAAAAGGGATAACATTCCTTAGCTCCTCCTTTGGCCTCCGTCCATGTGACCATTCACTATGACCTAGAGCCTACCTCTAAAGCGTGTCAGAACTTCACATATCGCAAGTTCTCACTGCTTCCCTCTTTGACTTCTTCATGTCGCGAGTCAACGAAATGCTGATATTTCACCACATGTCCTCCTTGATGGACGACTATGATCAAATTGCGATTTCTCACATCGCAAGTTCGGACAGTATGTTCTTTGACCGTCTTTCTCTATGAGTCATCGAAATGCTAATGTCTCGCCACGTTCCCTTTCGATGGACAGTCCCGATGATTTCAGTACTTGTCTCATGCACCTTCCTCTGGATCCAACGATTATCGGTCCACGCACTTTAGATCTGACAACTTAGATCCGTTTTCCTCCTACGCTCACTTCTCGTTTTCTAGACGTGGATTTCAACGATCCAGATCACATCACAACTTTTGGTTTCATAAGTTTAGTCGCACCAACGTGCGATTCTCCCGATGTACGAACTTGCGAAGGATGAAGTAGTCGAGGCATTAATGTCTTCTCTTATTCTTTGAATCTGGCGGTCGTGACAGACCTTGGATCCTCCGAAATGGATATCGTCCATTCATATTCCAAACGAAAGGGCATTCCCCTTCAATACCTGAATCTCGTTATCTTTCCTGAGCTTCATTAGTTATGAAGGATTAAGAGAATTGCGCTCTTTCTCTTGGACTTAACACCTAGAAGGGTCTTCTGCATAGCTCTTGCACTCCTTCATTTAGTCTATAGCTTAGGTGGTTCTTAGTCTTTTCTTGCCTCGTAGAGAGCCTATGCATATCTGCACTACCTCTCATGATCTTAATAGACTCCGTCCCCGCAGTGATTGCGAAATTCGACCTCTGTAATTAGGGGAGTACTCACTCGACTCTAGGACAGGAATGAAATTCCGTGGGGAAAGTGATTTTAAGGAGTTAAAACTAGAGTCTAGGAAAATCAAGAAGACGTAAAAGTTCTCAAGAAATGAACGCATATTCTTAATTTAATCATTCAATGCAAAAACCATTTATAGGCATATAAAAACAAGCATACATCCATTATTTCCAATTTAAATCTCAAGGCATAAAAAGAAACACTTATCAGAACCATAAGGCGTGATGTGACTACTGAGAGGGGTGCTCGTTTCCACCCAACCATAGGCTCAGTCAGTCCCAATGGATTTATCACTGGACACCCTGGAGCTTAGGCCACAATGCTCTGAGATTCGATCTCTTACTTCCATCTCAATGGAAGTTGGGGACGAAGGTTACTCTCCTTCTCCCAATATAGGAATAGATGAGGACGAAGGTTACTCTCCTTGTCTTGACTCTGTCTATATTATTTGTGATAAAAACTCACTTTTTCTCTTTCAATCCTTTCTCAGACCCGGGAGCTCTGCTCCCGTATCTGCACTATTCCCAGCCCCCCCCCCCCTCTCTCTCTCTCTCTCTGCCCACACCATGCTTCCTTTCTTTATTTTCTCAGCAAGATTATGTGGGATTGAATTCCCCCATCCGTGGTCAAGTCCGAAAGCCTTACAGATGGGAAGTTTGCCCCATCCCCTCATAAACTCTTGAAGAGGCCTTCCCACTTACCAGCCTGATGGGAATTCATTCATGGGTCTGAAGTTTGTTCTGATCTGAGCAATTAAATTCCAACATGGTATTGGTTCAGTGGAGGTTAACACAACCCTTTCGGGTTCCCTCCACCACCTTTTCATTAGAAATCGTGCTTTCTCTCTTAGCACATCCCCTCTTTCAACAGTCATGCAACACGTAACATTTTATATTAAAGTAATCAGAATTAACATTCATCAACCTCTATACAAAGTTCCACCAAATCAAACATTCACACTTTGAGTTTGCTATAGTTCCTGTCCAATAAAGTTATATTTACAAACTGAGGAAAACATGGTGTTACACCCAACCACCCCGTTGTTAGAAAAACAGGACCACAAAGAAATAAAATAAAACAAATGCATAAACAAAACACAGAAGACACACAATACAAGAGAGACACAGATTTACGTGGTTCACCCAGTGTGGGCTACGTCCACCAGAGAAATTTCCAGGTCC
>SNQJ01S0080422.1:13903-49590 GCA_010110895.2 Picea sitchensis | reverse complement strand
AAACACTCTTTCTAGGATCCTGCATCCATTTGTTAGTCCAAACATTCTTTATATGCATAGGAATAACATTGCTTTCATTATTTCTATTAGATCTATTCATATCAAATCTTCTTTCTTCTAGTTGTACCCTAGTTTTCAGATTAGGACCAAATATATTAAACATACCTGGATCCATTCTTTCGAATTTTTTTTTTCACTTATCTTACCTTTCTCAGAGCACAAAGCTTCAATATCTTACCTCTTTTCTTCAAATTAGACTTCTCTTCTTAGCACAGAGCTTCGCAAGTCAAGTAGAATATTGCGCACTGAAGTAGCAGATCTACGCACAAAGATTTCTCTTTTCTTCAGTTCCCAACAATCACAGTTTCAGTCCCGACAAAAGAATCATTTGTTGGCATAGGGGCAGACCCGGGATTCAAAGATTCAACAATGCACCAAAAAAACCCTAACTACCGGCCCTTTCGGCAACACCTGTGAAGTAGATGAAGTCTCACCTGAGGTAGAGGCAGGGGTGGTTGCAGGACTCAAGTTTCTGCAACCTAGTTGTGACAAAGATCTGTGATTACACCACTCTAACAAAGCACTTAGCAGCTAGCATTCATCAATATTTAACCCTTATTCACATCACAGATCCACACCCTAATTACATAACAAAACAGTATTCAACTAGATATAACACATCTAAGCACTTAGAATATGGAAAGAGATAAGATCTAGCATTCATTCACATCACTAAGCACTTAATATATCATACCAGGTTCATTAAACATTCATTACTGCACTAAGATTAAATCATATGAACAATATAACAACCATAATGCACAAAGAAACCATAACACATGATATACGTGGTTCACCCCAGCGTGGGGCTACGTCCACCGAATCTTCTCTTCTTTATTATCTTTTGTCAATCTTCCTACATGCACAGAGCCCAAAAACCCTACTCTGAATAGGACAGGAGATCTGCGCGCACCTTGCCAGATCCTCCTTCCCCAAGTTAGGTCATAACACAAAGCCTTCTTACACAATCTATACAAAAGCTTCCTACAATCACTTTCACTTAGCTCTGCAAGTCTTAACACATAGTATGCACAAAGTCTCTAGCTTCACACTAAGCTGATTCTACTAGGTCTCTCTACTTACATCGTCTAGCTTTCTATTTATACATCACAAAATGGGCCTAAACAAAACCCATGGATCGACATCCCATACCCGTTACATAAACCCTAAACCCAAAAGTGCCCTAAAAAGGGGCCGAGATCCCACGATCTCCGCTTCGCCTGGCGATCCGTCTTTGACCAGCCCGTCGAAGTCCCAAAAATGGTCAAACATGACCAAGGTTCTCCAAAACTTCATCGAGGGCCAACATAAGTCTTCCGCTCCAGCACTCCTAAATTTATTTTTCTCTAGCTCCCAACTTAACAACCACTTTCAGCAGGCGCTCCTCCGCAACATCCTCTGCTACAGCTTCTTCGACTTCCACTTCTTCATTCGATGCATCACTGACATCTCCATCATCAGGTGCTCTTATTTGTGTTGTTTCCATGGAATCCAACCTTGTTCTAAGTTCTCTCATCTCCCTTTCCATAGCTCTATTTGCTAAGGGAGGATCTTCATGTCTCTTAGGCAACATTGTGTTGATGTATCTGATACCACTTGATGATATCATCCTACTTTGTTGTCTCCTTTACCTACAAAAATAAATTACGTGTCCTCTCTGATACCAGTCTTGATGACAAACCTCCCCCCCCTTCTCTCTTGGGGATTTTTCGACCTCCTGGTCTTGGATATTCAAACTCTCTGAACCAAATTGGTTCTTCAACCCTTCAACATACCCTAACAAATTTATACACTCACAGGTCTGCTTGATGTCGCGTGCAAGTTTGGACTACTTGCAACTCTTCTCTCCAGTGCTTGGCGACACTGATTAGTGAGTACTAGTCTCGCACTAGACTCTTTCCCCTTAATGTGACCACGGGTTATAACCTCGGGTCAACACTTCGCCACTTTGGGCTCCAGGAATACTACAACCTCCTCTTTTGTTTCCTTCTGAAACAACTTTCTCTGAGTTCGCGGATCTCTGCAACGTGTCTCCTTGGATCTGATGGTCCAACTGTGTTTTGGGTTTCGCGACTTCACGAAACTTCACTCACTCCACACTTACTTCCTCAGGACCTCTAACTTCTGGATTTTCTAATACACTGCCACGTGTCCCCTCGCAGCCAATGGTTAAGATTCTTCTCAGGAGTTCGTGACTTCGACGATCCAAACTCTCTACAGTTCAAAATACTCTGAACTCCGAAATGTCGAAACACCTCTCAGTCAATTCTCCATGCAAATTCCCCCAGATCCGACGGTCTGGAATGATCTCAGTCCCTCCCTAGATGGATCACAATTTGTTGAATTGGAGAAACCTCAAAGGAATCCTTCCTTAGAATATTTCTCGTCATTCTTCCTCCTGAGCTTGTTCTTCCTCAAACCTTTTCTCCCTTTGAATACTCTGCTCGACACTTAGTCGAATCTCAACCTATGCATTCCTTGCAACAAGATTTCCTCTAAAATCCAACCACTTTGTGGGCAATTTCAGCTACTCCTCATGAGCTTTTGGGTCATAAGACTCGATCACGCACTCCTTGCAGATAACTCCTTCAAGTTATCTCTCCATAACTTTCTAAGTCAAAATGGACTCTGCCATGCACACCTTGCGAACTTTATGCACTCCTTGCACACATAAGGTTCACATTATCTCTTCTGAGTTTATGAGTCGAAATAGACTCTGTCAACGCACTCCTTGCGGGCACTATGCACACTTTCACTTGCTCGTAGAAGAGAAACAATTGAAACTTATCTAAATCTTCATAAATTCATACATTTAGCCATGAAAATGCATACATAAACACAAGAACAAGAAATAACAAAGAATTCCAAATATACAGAAAGTCTACCATTCATTCATTCAGATAGATGCCTCAACACCATTCATTTGGAACAATGATCATTTGTTATATTCATTCAACTGAAATATACATATGTTCATACACTGCTCTCAGTAGCTCTCAACTCTCAGCTACAATGGAAACAACTCTCAATCACTAGAGCGCCAACAACAAAAATTTCAACAGCCTTCTCTGGGCAACAATACAAAGCTTTATACAAGAGGGGATTTTCGAGATTTTCCCTCCAACTACTCTAAATCTATCCTATCGAATTAAAAGTTATCAACTACTCATAATTTATTACAATAAATATTTGTGATAGATAAATCAGATCCAATATATCGAATCTGTACTGCACTCAACTTCATTAAAAGAAAATACATTCTCTGATTTCCTCATGTGATTATCCAACTCTGCAACATTTAAGATGTTATTTAATTACAATTCTTTTCAAAATATCTGTGTGATACGCTCTCTTCAAAATTTAAATTTCTTCAAAATGTGCGCTAGTGTGCCTAGTTGTCCTCCGCTTGTGCTTTGATGGTGATGCTCTTGCATCATTATACAATGCCTTTATTATTTAGGAAATATTAAGGAAGTTAGGTATCTTAGATTGGTTTGTCCTCTTAGATTATAAAGATTTTTTATTTATGCAATCAATATCACTATCAAGACTTTTGGTGCACTTTCAAGAGGTGTTTTGTTTTGCTTAGTCAACAAATGTTTATTTTGCACGAGACCTTTGTCCCCTAGTTTCTTGAACTATTCCCTAGTTATCATAGGATTTTCATCAAATTTTTCATATTCAACTTCTAAGTCTTAAAGGATTCTATTATTTTTAGCTCTTATCTCACCAAATTTTGTAGGGTATTTGAACTACCCTTATCTTCATATGTGTGGGGTTCCTTTTGGTACAACTAATTACCTTATTGAACTATGGTTATTTCAAGGGATGGAAAAATGACAATTTAATAGTAACAATAACAACAATTTATAAATGAGGGGAGGCTAATGTGGGTGGTGAGGGG
Source organism: Picea sitchensis (assembly GCA_010110895.2). Taxonomy (NCBI): domain Eukaryota; kingdom Viridiplantae; phylum Streptophyta; class Pinopsida; order Pinales; family Pinaceae; genus Picea; species Picea sitchensis. The sequence goes on along the minus strand of SNQJ01S0080422.1, from coordinate 45,626 downwards.
AGGGTCATCATTTATCCTGGGGGGATACAATAATGTGATTACACCTCAGGTCTAGGAAAGGCATCCAATAACAAAGTAGAAGCCTTGGATTTGTATAAAGGTCTCAAAATTCGACTAAATCAAGGAATTCAAAAGATCGTCATCATTGGTGAATACTCCATCATAATCAAATCCATCTTGAAGGGTATGCATTTGTGCACTCTCCATTCATAAAATTTCATATTCTTAGAATTTGAGATATAATAGTAAATTTTCACAAGATCTCCTTCTATCATATTTTGAGATCACTAAACAAAGAAGAAAACAAGCTCGTTGACATGAGATCACTAAACAAAGAAGAAAACAATCTTGTTGACATTGGTACCCATTTAGAAGAAGGATTGACATTTTTAATGCAAGGGAGACATCAGTCCTCACAGTTGTCAGTGTTTCATGGAAACTTGCATAGGAGACCTAGCTAAAGCATACACAAACAAAGCTTATCAAGAAAAGGAAGAGAGATACAACATGACGAATGAGAATCAATGTATATTATGATCTGATCAATGAGTGAGTGATCTTCACTCATATATTCAATGACATCCTATAACTAGGAATGCATGCATAATAGTGATGGTATAAAATTAGAAAGTTTAAAATAGAACTAGTCAGTTAACTCCCACTGAACTAGTGTGCCAAAAATAGAAATTTCTCCAACACCCCCCGTGAACATCACTATGGATTAAAAAATGAGTCCCAACTACTAGGCCATATTAGGTACTCATGTACAATGCAACTAATGAACACTGAATAAAAATGAGGAAAGAGGGAAAACCACGTGGGAACAAACCCCCCCATCAAAAGACAATGAATCAAAAGAAGAAAAGGCAGCTGCTAGGCAACTATGTTCTTCACTGCAAGACGATCCCGCAAAGTTTGAAACTTATTCTCACTGAAATTCTTTGTGAAGATGTAGAAATCTTTATGGATCCGATGAAGTCCTTTGGAAACCTATCTAGCCTTGTACCTCTTGATCTCGTGGACCCATATGCACCTAAAAATATTCCTTTATGGTGGAAGTGGAACCATATACAAAGTTTGATTCTTTAGGAGTGAGTCATACTCCTTTTGCATGGTTGCTTATCATAATGGATTGACCATATCCTCACTGTAGAGTTGCGGATTAGAAGATTGAACCATATAGCAATGCATGGGCATTGCAGGTTCTGAAGCTAAAAGTACATGAGAAGGATCATCATGCTGAGATCGAGTCCTCCTCGAATCCAATGGATTCCCTGCAAGGATACCTGCTGCCTGAAGTGTGAACCATGCCTTCTGTTGAAAAGTCAATAAGAAACATGTGTCTAATTTACGTTTCCCTTAATCAAATTAGACAATAAATATTAATCTATTATTTCATTCATAATTGAGTGAGTTGGATTTGTAACAGAATTATAAGTGTAGTTAAGTGAGTTAAGATCAACTGTACTAGTTGTAACTAAACACGCACTAGTGAGAGTTTAGTTAGTCAACGAACTCACATGCAACTGAAGATTCGCCACGGTTAACTACATGCATGTCAGATCCAGTGAAGACCCAGTTGAGATAACAGGTGAAAGGGACAATTTGGCTATCGGTTGTGATTTGATCACATGTTACAGTGGATATGCTTATGAGCATGTGCAAACTAGGCAATTCGTGAATGATTCAATTCATTGTGATAATTCGGATTGTAGAGTTTGTGAAGAGGAGGCAAGTTGTCTAGATACAGGAATTAGCACATGTATTTTCTGATTTGTGTATGGCAGTGTGAAACAATTGTATTGTACTAAGAGCTCTTGGATTAGAGTTTTGAAAGCATGAGATTGTTTCATGATTCATGATGCCAATAATATATGATAGTAAGGGTTTTTAGCTTTCCCCGTTAAACTTCTATATTGTGTGTTCTTGATATTCACTTTGTGATTGTGGTTGTGATCATGGTTTAATAGTAGAATAATAGTAGAAGTGATTATCAACATTTATGTTGGCGCGTATAATTGTTAGATTAGGAGAATCGTAGGAAATAATTAATTTGCATTGAAATTTCTACATGGTATCCCGAACCATGGAAGTCCACGGAGCCATGGAAGTGAGGTGAGAACATTATTTCATTCTCACAGGTCATGTCTCTAGCAGGGTGAAAAATTCATTGGCAATTCTCGCAGACAAATACACTAGCAGGATGCGAAATTGACAGGCAAGTTCACAGGCTACACAAAGGCAAGGTGCGAACTTCAATGGCATTCTCACAGGAAAATACACAAGCAGGGTGCAAACTCCCCTCACCCTACAATGAAGCAGGGTGCGAACTTTATTGGCATTCTCACTTAGCTCTGATGGAAGCGAGGGTCACGAACTTCCTAAACAGAGGTGGTAGGCTACACAGTGTGAACTTCCCTCTGCTACTCTCAAGTGGGGTCTTGGCTCAGGGGAAGAGGATTGTAGAAGTTGAGTTTTCGGTGGTTGGATAACATTAATTTACCAAGATTTTTTTTTTTTTTTTTTTCTTGATGCGACATCGATTCAAGATCGAAATGGATCTCAATGGCTTGAGGTTGGAGTATGCACCCGAGGGAAGCTTGAACTACATTGTTTGGAAGGACAGGATGGAAGCAGTAGTCGAAGACAATGTCTTGAAGGGTTACATTGACGTAGATTTTCCTAAGCCGGATGCGACAAACAACGCAAATCTTGATGCATGGAAAAAGAAGTGGCGAGAAGGTGAGGGAGGATTCTCTTGGAGTGCAGACCACATTCTCTCAAGGTCTCCATGGGAAAAGGAAACGCACCATATACAATGTGGAAGGTTTTGAAGATATGTTCAAAGCGTGGTGACCATGGAAATTTGGCTCAAGATGCGGCTTGAGAAGATCATGATGGAGAAGGGTGACACCATTTCAAAATATCTCACGAGTTTGTCCAATATGAGAATGATCTTGGAGGTAATGGGAATAGCGATCATTGTGATGATTTGAAAGGTGACTTGGTTCTCCTAGAGGCTTCCCAAGAGGGTAACCGCGATTATCAAGACTATGTCAATGGAAGGAAAAAATTTCCATATTGGGAACGACTATAGTTGGATCTAGTGCAAGAGGAGTTGAGCAAAACACTGAGAGATGGATCTTCATCAAAGCGTGATGATGAGAAGGATTGTGCTTTGGCTTCAAAGGCAAGGAAAGGGAAAGGGAAGAATTTCCATCCAAAATCTAGAGTCTAAAGTAAAGTAAGTTTGGATTTGTCCAAAGTGAGATGTTTTCAGCTGGCATCACGAACATAGGCATCTAAGCTACTAGCTGAGAGGAAGAATAAGATGGTTCTTACAGATCACCTTGTTGGTGAAGAACTCTTGTCACCACAATTTGAAGGCTTGATTTTGCTTTAAGATCTTTGGCCCGTAAGATTCAAAGTGCATCGGGATGCGGTGTGGTATTTGGATAGTGGTGCTTCTTTCATCATGACGGGAGATAAAGAGTCTATCATTGACTTGGAGGAGAAATAACTCATAATGCATATAGAGATGGAAGCGACGATGGATGTCTGGAAGATGCAAGCGGTATTGACACCGTGGATTTGAGGAGGATTCGAGGGCAAAAGAGCAGAACTCCAGTTGAAGAATGTTGCATGCATGTTCGGTCTGAAGAAACTTACAGATCTTAGTCATAGTGTTGGAGGACAAAGGCTATGATGTTTTTTTTAGCGTTGGTAAAACCTACCTATGACATAAAACAATGGGTCAAGTCGAGAAGATAGGATCCACGAGTTAAGAATCTCTACATCTTGGAGGTAGATGGTAGCAGTGCCATGATGGGGAAGGTAGAAAAAGTGGTGAACCAAGATGAGGGTGAATTATAGCACATGAGATTGGGCCATATTCATCATGGAGCCCAGAAGATCATGCAACAAATATCTATAGACTTCCAAGGGAACACTTGCTCCGGTGGAATCGGTGCAAAGGGGGTGCACCCTAGAGGAAGTATGTAAGAATCCGCCTAATAGAAAGAAGGAAGCCTTAGTGCCGGTGATCCTGGAGAGAATTCACATGTATGTGTGTGGACCATTCTCGGTGCTTCAACGGCTTAAAACATAGGTATTATGTTATTTTGTTGAAGCAACCGAGAATGTTGGATATTCTTCATGCAGAAGAAGGATCAAACATTCTCAAAGTGCAGTGAGTTTAAAGAGGTGGTGGAGAAAGAGTCGAGGAAAGAAAGTGAAGGCTCTAAGGAGGCGATAATGGTGGAAATACATCTCTAACAAATTCAAAGAAGTCTTACGCGAGGAGAGGAATTCGAAGAGAACTCATAGACCCTCATAACCCACAACAAAATGGAATTGATGAAAGAGCGATCATAGGTGCGGCGGCGTGTTGCATGATCAAGGCCTACCACCAATGCATTTATTGGGCGAAGCATGAAATCTTTCGGGTTTTTAGTAATGGGAATCGTTTCCTCATAGAGTACTGATTATGGCGCATACCCACTACCATAATCAAATTTTGCGTTCCTTTCTGCAGAATCAGAGCCCCAAAAATATCTACAGAGGCCTAGCATAAACTAGCTCTCTCTCTCTCTATCCCCATGTGATAGAAAGCGGGTCATGATCACAGTCCAAATGATCGTGGTGCCTCTTTGTATTTGGCGCCTCGGCGCTTCTGAGGGATGTCGAGTCGTTGACTCTTACCATTTGCCGAACCACGGCCAGGGGTTGGTAGTGACCAATAGGGAATGAATCCTATAGGGTTAAGCTAATGAGATATGCATCATGCGATTGAGTGGAATGCGGTGGAAGAGCCGCGATTGGGTGGCGTGGCGGAAGTCATCCCCACTTCACCGCGCCACACCATTCGGACCCCATTAAAGCCCGAGAATGGCAAGGGCCAGGCAGAAGCCTGTTGCGTGGGCTGCGGAAGTGGACTTTGGCGATCAAATCCTGCTTTCGCCACTTACTAAAGGTGCATTCACACTGATTAAAGTTGACATCTCTTCCTCACTTCTGACGGTCGTTATAGACCTTGAGATCCTCGAAAAGAATCTCACCGTTCATCAGGACTTAACCACATACTAACATCTCGATATTTATAAGACTGGATTTCGGGGTTTGAAGACGCGAGGAACGCTAACGCCGGTATCTCGAGTGTCGAAATGCTGAAGTGACAAACAAGCCTAAATTGGTGATTAGCCCCTTGGGTTATGCCTTGTTCAATATGACCTCTTCCCACATGACCATACTCTCTCTTTCGTCGAGATTTATCAAGGCAAAAGCCCGACCTCTTGTCAACGAAACTCAAGAATCCCCGATCCCCGATTTCCAAGCGGGTAATCTCACCGACAGTAGCCTCGAACTGGTCATTCTATGATTTACAGCGGGGTTTTCCACCATGGAACATCCGATCTCTCATCACGGAACTTCACGGAGTTCGATTCCGATTTACGATGTGAAATCTCCACGACCGCGTGTACTCCTTTAATGAGCGAACCCGAGATCTGGCCCGGGCTTCATATATATTCAGGGGTTTAACCTGCGGTATCTCACGATAGATCGATAGGTAAGTTCTCGGCCGAATTTGTGGCTTCAGACGAGTTCCTAACCGGCCATTCTCCGCGACTTGCGGATGTGGAAAATCCCAGCGATCAAATGTTTCTCACGCTATGGACTGCCAGGATCTACTGATCCGTCTCTTCGCTACCATGAAGACATAAAGAGACAAAGGGGTAAGGTATTTGCTTACACTTGCTCCTACCATCAGGTCATGGGTACGACCCGCAGTTTCCAGCCGGGATCTCGTCGTCGATCAACACCTATTCGGGGTGGAGCGCCCCGCCTCAGTTTCTTCTTTCGATCGGCGGTCGTGTCACCGGAATCTCGATGGGATCTTGTCCATAGATTCGATACTTATCATGGGTTTCTTAAGGCCTTTAGCCTTCACGTCCTCCTTCCAGGATATTGATGGGCTTTTCAAGAAGGGCATCTCTATGGGGAGGGTTACCCAGGGCACTATATGAAGGCGGTCAGGTATCTCTATCTCGAGAACTAGGCATGAAGTTTGAATTAGATCAATATGCATATAAATAGCGATTTAAGAGAATAAGACACCACGCTAGTCTTTTCCATTATAAACATACAACTAGTAGTACTGATCAAAATACCATGCGTACATTCTTATAATGAAATCATTCATAATTTCACAACTTATGATCATAAAGTAGCGGAAGCGTATATTCGAAGATGCCAAAGAGCAAAACCTTATCAAAAGTAACACCGGGGTTATGCAAGCTGGCGAGAGTTAACGGAACTTTCCCGCAACATGCGGAAGCTCGTGACCTTCACCGGTAGTTACCGCAGCCACCCCCGAGTTGAGACCACGTTGTTGTGAGACTACATCTTTGTTTGCTAATGACTAGGAGCAAAGGTTACTCTCCTTCCTCTCTGCTATCACCCACTCGCATATGGCGAGCTATCTTTTCAGCGTCTCCCCAATCCGCTTCTCCCCTTATCCTCTTACGAGTTGTAGCTGGTACGATTCCCTTTCAGCGTTGAGTGGGGCGATGGCTCTACGGATGGGTAGTTCACCTCCCCATCCCTCAAATTTAATTTGAACCATCACCTACTGACCAGCGACCACTGTCGAGGGCAGCAGGCAGCTTTTGGTTCTCGAGACATTAGGTTAAAATACGGTGATTTTGGTGGAGATTCAATGCACCTTTCCGGAGTGCCTTCGCTTTACTGCGGCTCTCCGTGGTCGTTTTACCATATCCCTACCGGCCGATCTGCAATATAAATTCATAATATTATTCACATTCGCCGACCTTTTCACAAGGTCCATCCACCTTATTCACATTTTTTAGTTTACCACAGTTCTTACGCTGATCGATTACACAAGCGGAGAGTATTACAATTCCCTCCCCTTTTAAAGGAACATCGTCCTCGATGTTCTATCGTCTTAATTGCGTAGCGCAAAGTAAAACAAAATGGATATGTCTATCTCAGCATCCTCCATTTCAATAATATCATCGGGCCCGAATGTCTCCCATTTCACCTTATTTTATTGCAATGGTTTGGTTCCGGAGCGGGGTTTTCTTTCCATCCAATATGCATTGGGGTTCACGGTAAATTACCCTCGGTTCCACGGATCAAAGACGATCCAATTATACATGATTTAGCATCCATGTACATATTTCTTTAATGGCCAAAACATGGAAAGCTTATTATGTGCTTTTACTATGGGAGGAAGTGCTGGCCTATATGCTACAGGTCCCGCTCTATCCTAGAACCTCCAAAGGGTCCACAATGCGGGGTGCCAACTTTCAAACTCCATTTTCGGGGGCACCAGCTAGGCTTAATTACGATGTAATACATGGTCCCATTTGAACTCTCTTGGAGTTCTCTTTTTTGGTCGGCATAACTTTTTTTTGTCGGTTCTGAGTGACCTTCAGTTTTGTTTTATCTGAGTCGCCTTCTGTTCCATTTCTTTCAATATGTAGGGTCCAAAGAAATCCGTTTCTGAGGGTTACTCATTGACGGAGGTATTACATGGTACCACCATAGAGGACCTCGAAGGGATCATCTTTAGGATGCTTGGTAGCGTTGTTGTAGGCGAATTCTATAGATCGTTTGGGTAATCTTCCCATTTATTGGGTTGATGCATTACAGCATCTGCACCTTAACATATCCTCAATATTTGATTCACTCTTTACATGCGTCCATCGGTTTGGGGTGATAAGGTGCTAAACAACAATTTGGTCTCTCAGCCAGCCATCGATGATTTCCAAAATTGAGTAAAATTTTGTTGTCGTAATGAGACGATCTCTTTCATATCGTCTGATCTTAATACCTCTTTCATGAAGAATACCTAAGCGATATCTAATAGCCTTGGAATTGATTTGGCCGAGGGGATGAAATGAAATGGTAATCGTCGATAGTCGTCGATAAATCAGATCTCAGGTGTCGATGTTCTAGTTTAATATGTTGGCACTCTATGCATCGGGGCCAAATGTTGGCTATGTCTTTCTTCGTCCAGATAATGGAATTGTTTTGATTGGTGAGTGATCATTTCGGTATCCTGGTGACAGTATGGTATTTTAGTATGGATTTAATCGCAGAACTCAACTTACGGTAATTACTGATTTGGATGTCGCAGTCTATCTGTATGTAAGTGAAGCGGACCTCGCTTTTAGGTCGGTAGCGCCTTCATATTTTACTCCAGTAGTTCTTGTTGTGATGCGAAGTCCGCAGTCCTTGAAGGGATCATCTCTTGTGCATTCGACTCACGTTTATGACAATACGTCGCGAGGTACTCACATCAATTTGCCGAGATTGAATTGTTTTCAGTAATGCTTACTTTAAAAGGGCATCAACCACCTATTTTTCTTTTCCTTTAATGTGTTTGATTTCAAAATCAAATTAAGCTGGGGAGAGCCATCCATCTAGCTTTATGCGGAATTGAGCTTTTGGTTGGTCAAACAAATGCTCGCCAATCCATAGTCTCGTCCCAAGTACAAATTTTCTTCCCAGAGGTAATGCCTCCACATTTTCAAGGAATGCACTATGGCGTGATTCTGAATCATGGAGTCGCATAGTTGACTTCGTATTGTTCAATTTTTTGGTATTCATAGCAGATCACGCTTCCTTTATGCATAAGGACTCCTCGATCCCTTCCTTACACGGGGCATCGTGCACCACCGGAGATGGAAACCGAGGATACCCACGATTTTCAACCGGGTGCATGGAGTGCGTTAGATGTTTTGAGGGTTTGGAATCTTTTTCTTCACATTTCTATGTCCACAGAAATTTGTCCCCAGCAACTAATGCGGAGGCGGTGATTGGACAACCAATCTTGGAGAATCCCTTTTATGAATCTCCTATAGTATCCACCGCTAATCCCCATAAAGGATCTGATATGCGAAACATCCTTTGGGGTAGGCCATTCCACATGTAGACGATATTGTCGGGGATCTCTGCTTGCCTTCCTTGGATAGAACATGTCCCAAGTAATGTATTTTTCTTCTAAAGAAGTCACATTTGCTGGTTGGCATAGAGCTGATGCTCACGGTAGCACTTAGACTTCGTCTAATATATGCTCTTCAATATGTTCTTGAAGTAAATTAATATGTCATCAATAAAAACCTAGTACAAATTTATCTAAAAATTCGCATTACCATTGTTCATTAAGCACATGAAGTGGGGCATTGGTTAACCAAATGGCTTCTGCAAACTCATAGTGGAAGCCATCGCAGGTGTCCTGAAAGCGGTTTTATGGATGTGTTCACTCTTGATTCGGACTTGATGTTATCACGACCTCAAGTCAATCTTTGAAAATAGTACCTCCCACAATGCGTCGAATATGTCATCGATCTTGGGCAAGGGTACTTGTTCTTTATGGATTTTACTTATTGAGTTATCTATAATCGCTTACCGCAGTCTAAAGTGCCATCCTTATTTTTCACAAAAGGAGTTGTGCTCCCCATGGGGACCGCTTCGGTCGAATAAACCTTATCAATGTTTCTTTCAATTGCAATTTGAGTTCAACTAACTTTCGTGTGTTCATCCGGTAAGGTGTCCTAGACGAAACATCACTGGCGTGACTCTGTCAGTCAATGTCTCTTCGAGGTGAACCCGCGTACCTCTTCTGGAAATACATCTTCGTATTCTCTTAGGATAGGGTGATATTCGGGGCTTGGTTTATCGCCGATTGTTCAACACGTACTTCATATAGGGGACATCGCTTTTGACAATACTTCCTCATTTGCAAAGATGATATTTTTCTCTCGCAAAGCCCGGGTTTTCAGATCCCCTTGAAGAGATTTATCCTTTTCCTTCTTTGCTCACATTCTAAGGTTTTTATGGTAGCAGTCGATGGATTTATGGTGACGGGTCCATTTCAATCATTAGAGCATTATGATCCGGGGGTAATATGTTAAGGGTTGCTTGGGTGGGGAATTCACTTAACATTAATTGGTGGTATGACCTCTGCTACCCTTCTTTGGTGCTAGTGGCTAACTATAACAACCATGAAAACTGGTTGTTTTGTGGTTATTTTACTTATCAACAACTCTAGGAATACCAACTCAAATTTGAACCGGGGTCAATCAAACCAGTTACACCGGATGGTTGAAATCATACCTTCTATTTCCACCAGCTGAAGCTCCCCAGTGACAGTCAGCTTGGTTATTATCCAGGCTGCATAAATATGGTAGCGTGGTAGCTTCTTCGAGAATGTTATAAACTTTCGGTATTTGTTACGTGAAGTGTGGGCGATCTCTCGGGGAGATGCTCTTCTCAAAACTTTAACATTTCAAAGGTTCTCTCTTTGGGTTGCTCGATTTATTGGTATAGGTCCAAAAGTTTTAGTTCCGTCCGATGAGGGAAAGTTATACTGGAGTACACTCACACTTTGTAAAGTTCATTCCAGGGTTCTTCTTGTAGTTCTTAAATCGCGAGGATTTGATCCCCTTTTTTCACAAAATCTCGAACCCTCTTACGTTTCAGTCTCCCTTGAAGTACGTACTTGCGATATCCATATTGTTCATGACAATATGTTGCCTTTCGAATAATTTCTTCTAAGGTCTTTGGCTCGCATCGAATTTGATTACGTTCGGTATTCCTTGGGTAGCCCGCTTGATGAAGCATTGCACCTTAATGCTTCTACCCTTTGATGTAGGGTACATATCTCAATAAGTGAAATTTGCTGACATTTCCTCTATAGTGAGTTACTTGGGTTTGAGTTCACTCGACTCTTCGTCGAAATATTTTCGACCATCACTTCTTCCCGGAAATTATTTCTCAAGCTATTTCGAGGACGAGGTCCTCATAGCGGACCTTTCATATTCTAACGTATCTTCCAACCCGGATGGAGCTTTTTTATTCGGAAGTTGAGAGTGGCCGCCGGGCCTTCAAATTCTCACGAAAATCATGGACTACCGGAAATATTTCTTCATTCCAAGTAGCGGGGCCTCAACTTCCTCTCCCTTCTTTATCTCTGAGTCGAAGGGAGGGAGGTTTGGCTTATACGAATTCCTCAAATTTATGACCCCCTTAGCAGAGTCGCTTCTTTTTGTTTTCTTGAGAATAGGAACGGTCCTGGCTGGCGGAGAGAAACCGAATTTCGACTTCCTTCTCGGAGAATCATCGGCAGTCCGCTTTACACAGGGTGGACCTTTCTTGAGGTTCTTCTCTTAGTATGGCCATTGACACGATCATGTTTCTGCATATCGGGTTCATCTTGCATTTGTCATTGTAGGTCGAATAAGCTCGTAGTAAGCGCATTAATTTGATTTGATTTTCTTGTTCTTTCATCATCCTTTCATTGTCTGACCTTGCGGCTTTGCAATTCAACCATGAGACTCCCTACAGTCTCATCTAGATCTGGAGGGTTCTATTGCTCTTCTTTTTGTGGGACTCTTAAGTCTCTATTGTGGGAACCTTCTCCATCTCAGTGAGTCTCCATTCTGGCATGCAGCGTAAATTCCGGTGATTGTCGCTTGGGTGAAAGACAAATCTTGGTTATTAGTCAAGAGTTAATACAATTTTATAACTACACATAAATTCATAACTCTTTCACATGCATACTACCCGGTCGGTTTCCTGGTTTCCAAGTTTATCCTGGATAAGAGAGTTAGGTTAGGGGGTTACTACTCATAGAAGTGTTTCGAACGAGGTTTATGCACAACTCGTGCATGAACCCAATCAGGCCGTTTTTCACCATCGCTTTGATACCACTTTGTAACATACCCACTACCATAAACAAATTTTCGTTGATTTCTACAAAATCAGAGCCCCAAAATATCTACGGGCTTGAAAGTAGCTAGCCTTTATCTCTCTCTCTTCTCCCATGTGATTGTGGGTCATGATCTAGTCAAATAAATCATGTACCTCTTTTGTATTTTATTTTGCCTCGGTACGTGTCTGAGGGATGTCGAATCGTTGACTGCAACCGCGAACCACAGCCGGGGTTAGTATCGACTAACCAATAGGGATGAATCCCAACAAGTTTAGAAAAGATTAAGATTTAGGAATGGCCGACGCGTGATTGAGTGAATGCAGCGGTGGAGAGAGGAAACGATCACGGTGAAGCGACATGGCGGGGAAGATGAGTCCGCTACATATGGCGATCGTTATAGACCACGAGATCCTCGAAGAATCTGCATTAGTTCATGGGACTTAGCCACATGCTAATATCTCGATATTTATAAGTCTGGATTTAGGGGTTTGAGAGCATGAGGGAACATGCCCTTCGGTATAATGAGTGTCGAAATGCCGAAGTGATGAACAAGCCTAAATTGGTGATTAGACCCTTGGGTTATGCCTTAGTCAATATGACCTCTTCCACATGACCATACTCTCTTCCGTCACGGATTTATCAGAAGCGAGAGTAACTCTCTTGTCAACTGAAACTCCACAGTCCCGATTCCGATTTCCGGCGGGTAATCTCGACACGTGGCCTCCGAACTTCGATGGGTCTATGAGCGCGGTTCCACCGTAATCCCGATTTCACCGTCACGGAACTCCACGAGTTCGATTCTTGATTTCCCAAAATGGGAATCTCACGTCTGCAATCAGCCTCCTTTAATAGGATGACCCAGATCTATTTAAGGGATTTCTCCCTTATTCAGGGGTTAACCTGGTATCCTCGACGAATCAATGGCTTCCGAGGTTCTCAACGAGAATCGATGGCTCAAAGAGCGGGTTCTAACTTGTGTGCATTCTCCGCGACTTCACGGACGTGGAAAAATCAACGGGCCGGATGTTCTCATGGACCTTGGGGATCTCTGATCCCGATCTCTTCGCTACCATGAATACCTGAGAAAGACAAAATTGAGCATTTAACCTTTACTTTTCTCTACCATCTAACGGTCATGAATTTGCGACCCTGCAGTTTCGAAGCAGGGATCTCGTCCGTCGATCAACATATTGAGGGTTAAAGGTGCTTAGCTCCATCTTCTTCTTCTTATCTGATAGTCATGAGTGACCACAGATCTCTTGATGGGATCTTGTCCATCGATTCTATACTTATCAGGGGTTTCTTAAGTCCTTGTGCCTTCACGTCCGCTTTTCCAGGTTCTTGAAGGGCTTTTCAAGAAGAATATCTCTATGGGGAGGTTTACCGGTACTATCGGTGAGATAAAGAGATTATCTCTCTCGCGAGAACCAGGCATGAAGTTCGAATTAGATCGGTATGCATATAAATAGCGATTTAAGAGAACATAATCCACACATAGTCTTTCCATATAAAAAATACAACTACCAGTACTGATCAAACATCATACAGACATTTTTATACTGAAATTATTCACAATTTTATAGCTTATGATCATAAATGTCGGCATACATATATTTCAAGATTCCCAAAGGAAAAACACTTATCAAAAGTAACGCGAGGGTTATTCAACTTCTAAGAGGGGTGCTCGTTCCATAACCGTGGCTCGATTGACTCCCAACGAATTTACCACACTAGCCACTAGTGAGACCCGCGATGCTGGTACATCTTTGTTTGCTGGTGACGGGCGAAGGTTACTCTCCTTCCTCTGCTATCACTCACTCTGCATATGCGCTGAGCTCTCTTTTCGCGTCTTCCCCCCGAAATCGCTTCTACCCTAAGCCTTATCCTCTTGCAAGGTTGGGTAATGGCGTGATTTCCCTCGTCTTCGAAGTGGGGCTTGATGTCTCTCTGGATGGGCGGTTACCTCCCATCCCTCTCATTAATTCGAAGGCCATCTACCGACTGTGAAATTGACTAATTTGGGGCCAATGAGCGCTTTTCAATTTCTCAGGGCCGATTAAGGTCCAAATCACGGTATTGATTTTTCGATTGGAAGTTAGCATACCTTTCGAGTTACGCTTCCATTTGCCTTTCTGCGATAGCCATTGGTCTCTTTTCGGCATATCCACTCTTAGCGGTCTTTGCAATATAAGAATTCATAATATTATTCACATTCATCAACCTTTTCCACAAGGTCAATTCACATCACAAATTCACATTCATGAGTTTGCCGCGGTTCTGGCGGTCAGTTTATTTTTACAAGCGGGGAAGCGAGGGTGTTACAATAAGCATGATTACACCTTAAGAAGCTTTTATTGGTAATAAATCGGATGTTTCTCATTTTAAAATTTTTGGCTCACTGTTTATGTGCATGTGATAAGGATGCGAGGGAAGAAAGGACAACTGGCGAAGTTAGGATATTTGTAGGGTGTTGCAAAACACCCCATAATTATGGAGTATTGTATTTTTCGAGCGGTAAAGATGACTATTATCGCGGCGGGTTATAGAATTGATGGGGGGAAAAGCCATGCGGTTAATGCGCTTGAGAGGGAGCTAGACTTGCATGTGAAGAGGCTATTGGTAACCAGGATGAAGTCTCAAGATGTGGATCGGACACATGAGGAGGTTCATGGAGTGGGAGGAAACACTCAAGTAGAGCCATCCATAAAAAAATGGCAGAAATGCGCACCACGGAAGGCGGCAGTTGAGACTAGATGCTTCCGCGAATGTAGAGCCCTACTTCATAGTCTTGGAACATGAAAATCTCCTGATCGTTTTGTTGGATACATGGCTCTCATGAAAATGTATTGTGACTGAACCAAATTCCTTTCAGGAGCGGTCGCGGAGATCCCACTTGGATTGATGCTATGGTTGAGGAGTATGGCTCCATTGTCAAAAATAGTGCATGGGAAATTGTCCCAAGGTAGATTGTCATCGATGGTAGGTTACGATACCTTGGATCCTATAAGGGTAAATCAAGCTGCATTAGGGGTGTGGATAAATACAAGGACGAGGTTTGTGGGCGGGGATTCTCCGCGGTCGAGGGATAGATTATGATGAGACTTTTCTGTCTGAGTACTCTTCCATAAGATCAATCTTTGCACTCTCAGCGCAGATGGGACGGCGCATTCATTAGATGGATGTAAAATCTGCATTCCTCAACGGGATCATTGAGGAAGAAGTGGCCATTGAACAACCATAAGGGTTTGAGACCTTTGATAGGGAGTCCGCGTAATGCGAGACTCAAAGGCATTGTATATGGGATGAAACAAGCACCCTATGCTTGGTACACTTTCAGATAGACAACTATTTCACGGAACTGAGCTTCACCAAAGGTAGGCCAGGATGGCTCTATACCAAATTGTGGTGGGGGTAAGCTTTTAATCATGGTGCTTTATGTTGATGATTTATCTTGTGTGATGAGGCAAGCGATACACTCGTATGCAAGGATGACCTTGCAAAGGAGTTTGAGATGGAGGATTTGGGCCTTATTCATTACTTCCTTGGTTTGGAAATATGGCGTGAAATGAGTGAACTTTTTTTATGTCTCAAAGAGAAGTATGTAAGAGATACTAGGTAAGTTTCATGGGACGCAAACCCATGGATACTCCTCTTCGAGCGGAGGAAAGAGGATGCTACTTTGGAGAGGTAGTGGATGCTACGTCTATCTATAGTTAGTGGGTTCACTAATGTATTTAGTGAACGAGGCCGGTACCATTTGCTTATGCAGCGGTTAGCCAGCTAAGTCGAAAAAGTTAATGAACAAACGGATGAATATTTGAGGATGGAATGCAGTCCCATAACATAGTTGATGAAATGAGAATACGTAACCTTGGTAGCTGCATGTGAGGCTATCACGGATGAGGGAAGACGTCTTGGTTGGTTTGTTTTGATTTCATTTAGATCCAGCGGTGATTTGTGTGATGTCGAGTTGCATTAAACTCTGCATTGAAATCCATTGTTTCATGATGGATACAAAGCATATGAATTATGCAGTATCATCATCACCGGATATTGTGTTACTGTGAGGAAGATCATGTTGCTTTAATACATTCTTACGGAAGATCGGGGATCACAGAACGACATTCTAATGGAAAAACTCCTGCAGGAACTTCAGAATTCGAATATCATATAGACATGATTGGGGTGAAGGATCATCCCTTTCTTGTTGAGAGTGAGTGTTGAAAAGTCAACAAGAAACATGTAATCTAATTTACTTTTCCCTTAATTAAATTAGACAATAAATGATAATCTATTATTTCATTCATAGCCCGGTGAGTTGGATTTGTAACATAATTACAAGTGTAGTTAAGTTAGTTAAGATCAGTTGTAGTTAAGTTAGTTAAGATCAGTTGTACTAGTTGTAACTAAACATGCCCTAGTGAGAGTTCAGTTAATCAGTGAACTCACATGCAACTGAAGATTCTCCACGGTTAACTACATGCATGTCAGATCTAATGGAGACCCAGTTGAGATAACAGGTGAAAGGGACAGTTTGGCTATCAGTTGTGATTTTATCACACATGCAATGGATATGCTTATGAGAATGTGCAAACTAGGAAATTAGTTAATGATTCGATTGTGAGAATTCGAATTGCAGAGATTGTGCAGAGGAGGCAAGTTGTTTGGACACATGAATTGGCACATGTATTTGTTGATTTGTGTATGATAGTGTGAGACAATTGTATTGTACTGAGACCTCTTGGATTAGAGTTTTGTATGAGATTGTTTCATGATTCATGATATACATAATATATGATAGTGGGGTTTTTAACTTTACGCTTTCCCGATAAAACTTGTGTTGTGTGTTCTTGATATTCACTTTGTGATTGTGGTTGTGATCATGGTTTAATTTTTTGCAAGAATAATAGTAGAAGCGATTCTCTATTTAACAGTGGCGTGTAATTGTTAGATTGGGAGAATCGCAGGAAATACTTAATTTGTATTGAAATTTCTACACCTTCTTGGGCATTTGTTGAAGCTTCAACGTTGGCTTCTTATCTGGATGTACTACCTGCTTATTTCCATGTACATAATATGAGTGTATGGAATCATCTCTGATGTTTGAAATTGATGGAAGCACAAGAGTATATGCATGTTGCACCGGAGGTGCATGAAAAGTACTCTCCTTATGTGTAAGTAGAAAAGATGAGTCATCATCAGAAAACTTAGTGAATTTATGCAACTTTGACTTGTGATCCACCTCACCAATTGCAATGATGGAATTGTCATGCATGTCAATTACTAAAATTGAATCAGATGTAAATTCAACATTTTTATTTTTCTGAGTGATATCATAAACTGAGAGTATATTCATAGAAATATTTGGAACATGTAAAACATTCTCAAAACTACCATTGTGGAGTTCCACTCTCCCATCTCCTACTACTGCTACTGGAGTATTATCCCCCATGAGAATAGGGGGTCTTGAGCATGGACTCAAAGAAGAAAAAAATTCCTCTTTCGTTGCCATATGATTGGATGCACTAGAATCTATAATCCATGAATCAGATGAGGAATTAATTGCAACCAGGGCATGATGATTACCTTTATTAGGAGCATGATCTTCGTCCTTCTGCTTCTTGACTCCCTCTAGAATGAAGTTTCCAAGGTTTTTTTGTTGAAGTGTCTATGCCATAAAATCGATTTGTTTCTTCATGCATGTGGATTCTTCATGATTCGTTTTATTATAGTAAGTGCATTGATTTCCCTTATTCTTCTTCTTGGAAATTGAAGAGTCTTTGGAACTTGAAGAATCATTAAAGGGTTTGGAATATCCCTCCTTCTCGTTCTATTTCTCCTTCCCGTTTTGTTTGGATGATCCTTTTCCATCATGCATGGTGAGTGCATGTGCTTTGGGATCCTTGATGAGGCCCATTTTTTTTTATTTTTGTCTGCTCTTGTATGAGAGACTCAATGAACTGAGCCATCGTCGGCATTTTACAATTTGTTCCAAAAAGGTATCTGTCATAATGGAAATTAGAGACATATACACCATATTATGGTCCTAGCTTGGACAAGATTGTTAGAATAAGTTGTTTCTCTTGTGTAGAATTTTCAATACCACATTCACCCAAGCTCAAAATCAAAGATTTAAATTTCGTAAAGAAATATTGTATATTATCAAAAAAATTATGGTTAAAGGTATTCAACTCTACCTCAAGCATATGACCTCATATCTCATCTTGTTTTCCAAAGTGTCTTTCCAAGGTGGTCCAAATATTGTTTGGAGTATTGCATGCGGCAACATGA
Source organism: Picea sitchensis (assembly GCA_010110895.2). Lineage (NCBI taxonomy): Eukaryota > Viridiplantae > Streptophyta > Pinopsida > Pinales > Pinaceae > Picea > Picea sitchensis. The sequence continues at coordinate 27,598 of SNQJ01S0080422.1, read as the reverse complement.
AACCATACATCAGTGGAGATTAAATCAATAAGTATTCATGTGGCCTCATCCTTACGGTTCTCCCATCAAGTCTTCTCAGGCACTGATGTAGCCTCTGTTTATGTCGCCATTGTCAAATTATGTAGTCCTTTTATTTTGAGTTGGAATGCGGCCTTAGGATTCCATTCAAAATAGTTGTACGATGTGAGTATTATCACTATAATTGATTGAATAATTTGCATCGTCTCCATCCCTTCTATTGATAATGAAAAGATCCTGAAAACCCATCTCGTGGATTCTGAGACATGATTTACGGTGCTATGTCAGTTATAGATATGATAAAAAAAAAAATATATCCTAAATATGATGTGGGTTTTGGAGATTTTTGGTGAGCATGAGAATCCCTATGTTATATGTATCTGGTAAAAATTTCAGCCTGACCCAGATCGTGGATTTCGAGATATGGCTATTTTACTACAGAAACCCAATTTTCTAGAGGGTTGTTGAATCGTCGCACCCTAAATAAGGATAAAGTGTGAAGATATTGAATCGTCACACCCTAGTGAAGGATACAATGCGACGATTGTGAAAAATTGAATCGTCGCACCCCGGATGAAGAACACAGTGCGACGATGTCACACCTTTTGATAGGGATAGGCCGCGACAATTCCAATCGTTGCACCTTTCGATAGGGATAGGCCATGACAATTGCGGAAACTAGGTTTACTCAAATCCTCTTTCTCTGTTCTCTAGATTGTATGGGTTTCTCCAAGAAACACGACTCTGATACCATGTCATTGTTTCATGGAAACCTGCACAAGAGACCTAGCTAAAGCATCCACAAACAAAGCTTATCAAGAAAAGGAAGAGAGATACAACATGAAGAATGAGAATCATTGTATATTATGATCTGATCAATGAGTGGGTGATATTCACTCATATATTCAATGACATCCTATAAATAGGAATGCATGCATAATAGTGATGGTGTAAAATTAGAAAGTCTAAAATAGAACTAGTCAGTTAACTCCCACTGAACTAGTGTGCCGAAAATAGAAATTTCACCAACAACAGTGCCTTGAAAACTCTACTGTATATCGATGTTAGTGAAGTTATGAACCATAAGGGGGGACATTCTTGTTTTGTTTCGCTACCTCTTTTTGATAGTAAAAGTTTAAATAAAAAATGGGGGTTCTTTGTTTCTATCCCTCATCATTTATCAAAGCATAACAATCATCCAAATCCCAAGGTAATAACTCACGACATGAGTGGATGGGGAAATTTGCAGAATTAGATCTAAATCAAGGATGGAGAATTAATATTTCACCCTATGTCACCTTTTTGCTTCATCAAAAGGTTTTCATGCATTTTCATTCCCTTGTTACATTATCTATGAATTTGGCGTGGGAGCATTGGAAGGAACCCTTCTATGTTCCTTCCAACCATAGAGAGGAGATGTGAAGAGGTAGGACCTGTGAGTGAAGGAATGGAATATAGTAAGGACTCTCGATGTGCTTCTTGTGAGCTCACTTATTTCCAAGAGAAAAAAACTAATAATAGGAAGGGGAAGGGGAATGGGCAATTTTGAAAGGGAAATGGAGGAATCCAACCAAATGTGGGAAGACTCCTTGATAGTGGAAGCCCAAGATCATGTATAGCACTTACAAAGTATTATTGAACAAACTCAATCCCTACACACTCTTGAAGCCAGAATGGTGAATTTCCTTCGAGATCAGGAGGCAAAAAATCAAAGGATGGATGATAAAATGAACTGATTTTTGGCTAAGGTGGTAGGTTTGGAGAATTCCTTGTATCAAGCCAAGGGAGATGATTATTCTTCCATGGGAGGAATCCTAGAATAAGTGGTAGAAATAGGAGTGAATGTCGAACCAGAGTTGGAAGAGGAAGGAAAAACAGTTTGTTAGTTATTATCTGTAGCACTAAAAGAACCTAAAGATCTAGATGACATGCAATATGAGGTACTCCATGGGCCTGCCTTCCAAAATTTTGTTACCTGATGTTATGTAAAAAAACAATTATGTTTGACCAATATGTGTGGTGGTATAGTAGAGTTAGAAGAAGAATTTTTTTGTTGAATGGTAGGATAGAAGAAACATGCTTTTTACTTTCATAATTATGGTAGGTCGTGATTTTTGAAACCTTTTATTCTTATATTACAAAGATGAACAGTTTGGTCGTGGCCATTTCTAATGCAATATAACCATTATTGATAATAAAAAAATAACATGAAAAAATTATGAGTAATAAATCATAATAATAAACATGGGTGGCAGGTGCATGAGGGATCATTCTTGACCCTAGGGGGAATATTGAAATAAGTTACGCTTGGAGTCTAGGTTACACTACCTGATCCGAAAATCCACTAACTGATTTGCAAATAATTTTAAGTGTAAATTGTCTTAGCTTATATTTTAAATCTTAATGAACAATTTAAACGCTAAATCAAAGAAATGAACAATAGAAAGAAAAAAACACAAGTTGATAAACGAGCTCACCCATCTTGGGATACGTCTCCAGGTCCACTTCAACTGTACAACCGCTCCATTATTATAATGTGAAGAACTTCAAATGCTTTATTACATTACAATGGATATCCAACCTGCAATAAAATCTCTTCACTAGATCTAGGAAGATTGTAGAGTTGTTGAAAATCAATTCCCACTCTCTTCCTACACTAAAAAAAGATTGAAAATGCTTGGTCCTTCAATTATACAGGAAATACTTTTGTATAATAATAAAATCACAACAAAGCCTTCCAAGTTCCAATATTGTGGTGCAATGGTGAAAACATATGAATACGTAATTGGAGGTTGCGAGTTCAATCCACACCTATTGGTATTTTTGGTCCAAAGAAAATATTAGATTTAAAAAAACATATTACATGTTGGGTTGTTTGGGTGGAGGTTGCAGGGTCAAGCCTATGGACCATTCGCCTTTGGCATAATTGTTAGGATTTCCACTTTAAATAAAAGGTCATCTGTTATCCATAACAAGAACCATGAGTGGCCCAATGGTAAATCATTGGGTTTTTGTCGACAAGGTCGGGGGTTCGAACCACCCACCCCACCTTTCCAGAGTTGATAAGCCCCTTTTGGGAAAATTAGGGCTACCACATGGAAACCTCTGATTGGTCCACGTAGTGGCCCCGTAACCTGCACATTCAACGCCACGTCAACTCTGCCACATCAACATGCCATGTCAGCAACTGTACATCCTAATTATCATTCCACATCAACATCCATACAACCTAACTAGCATGCCACATCAACATTCGTACAGTCCAGTCAACATGCCACATCAACATTTGTATGGTCCAATCATCATGCCACATAAACATTCGTACAACCACTTGTCATGTTCATACTGGCATGTATCATGTCTATATTTCCATGTGTCATGTATGTACTGCCATGTGTCATGCCCGTACTGCCATGTGTCAGTCCCAAGTGATGCCACGTGTTGAACTTATCACCCTTTTTTTCTTGTTTGGACAAAACTTCATAACACCATAAGTTTATCATACAATGTCTGTTTGACCTCGTTCAAGCATCGTTGGAAATCTATCGTAAAGCTCTTCAACACAAGTACATTTACATTAGAATTTGAGAACTTTGTTTTTTCTTGGTTTTAGAGATCCTCATGGATCAAACCTCCCCAAAAAAAGAAACTTTTGGTCCACCAAAGTCTACATACATCCTTTGACTTATATCTCTAATTTGTACACTTTCAATAGCATAAAAAAACTATGTTGCATATAAGTGATGTAACAAGTCATCACTTGTACAATTTTCCCTTCTAGGGATCTCATACACAACATGTGAGGTTTACAACAATGGAAGCAAACATATTTGGAGACATGTTACCCATTTCTTACCAAACTCGACTAATGGATACTCATTTTTCAATTGCTCCTCTTGAATTGTTGGTGCTTGACCAACTCTTTCATCTACTACCTCTTTCTTCATAGGTGCATGCACAACTTTCTTTCCCTGCTTTAGAAGAATTTGTGGATGAAGTTTCCAACATTTGTCAATCCAAGGACCAATCATATTGCAATGAGTGTAATAATTCTTTGACTGCAAGTCCTTCTTTCCATGCTCCACATTCAGTCTTGGAGAGTGATCTTTACATGTTTCCTCCTTCCTAGTAGACATCACCTTCCTGTACAAGGACTTTCTCTTCCAACATCTGGAAACACAATGGTTATGTAATCTGAAAAATGTACATGGATACTTATACCATAAAATATCTTTCTCATTTCCATTCTTCTTATACTCAAATAATACATTGGAATAATCTGGTTTACTATACCTTTCATAGTGGTTCTTGTTGCAAGTCTGTCATGAAGAAACTATCTTCACTCCTCAGGATGTTCACCTCTCATTTGAGATGCCTTGCATTCTTTGTAACTCTCATGAACTGATGTGCCTTCACTTTGTATAGAGTATTTTTGTAATGGCTTGAACTCTTCTCTTGAAGCATTTCTTGCTTCAACGACCTTGGATCATTCCTCAACTTCTCCTTTGTCACATCCCAAACCTTTGCTTCAACGATGTATTTCAACAACCTCTATGGGATTATCCATTCCTTGGCCATTAATTCCAAAACCCTTTCTATCATAACCCATCTTGGTTAATAGCTTAAAACCAATACCATGAGTATGCTTCTCAAATTCACCCAAAGAGGCAGCTACCTTTTGATGGGAAGAAAGAGAAAATGATGACTCACTTACATTGCATACCTCAGTAACAAATTGTCAATATATGGTAGAAGACGGTCTTCTTGGCATGGCAGACTCTTCTTCATCGTCCACCCTTTCATCTTTCTGAAGCTTTGAAAAAATTTCATCCTTGGATTGCAATTCAAGTTTCAATGTTTTCTTCTTATCATCGAAGAATCACAATAATCTTCTCAATTTACAATTATCTTCCTGTATATGTTGGTTAATATCTTCAAGTTCCTGAAGTATTTCTTACTTCAAATATTTTCCCATGATTTTCATTTTGCAACCTGCTCTTCAAACTACAAATCATGTCAAACGAGCTCTAATACCAAACTTGATCTAAAAATCCACTGACTGATTTGCAAATACTTTTAAGTGTAAATTGTCTTACTTTATATTTTAAAGCTTAATGAACAATTTAAAGGCTAAATCGAAGAAAGGAACAACAGAAAGAAAAAAATACAAGTTGATAGATTTCACCCATATTAGGCTACATCTCCAAGTCCGCTTCAACTACGCAACCACACCATTGTTATAATTTGAACCTCTTCAAATGATTTATTACATTATAATGGATCTCCAACCTGCAATAAAATTTCTTCACTAGCTCTAGGAATACCATAGAGTTGTTGAAAATCAATTCCCACTCACTTCCTACACTAAAAAAGGCTTGAAAATTCTTTGTCCTTCAATTATACAAAAAAATACTTTTGTATAATAATAAAATCACAACAAATCCTTCCAAGTTCCATGCTTATGTCACAATGGTGAAAACATATGAATAAGAAATTGGAGGTTGCGGGTTCAATCCGCACCTATTGGGATTTTTGGGCCAAAGCAAATATTCGATTTAAAAAAAAATATTACTCGTTTTCCATAATGAGTAATAATGTTGCATACTGGTTAAGTAGTTGGGATGTTTGGGCAGAGGTCGTGGGGTCAAGCCCATGGACCATTCACCTTTGGCATAATGGTTAAGATTTCCACTTTAAATAAAAGGCCATCTTCTATCCATAACTAGATCCACCAGTGGACCAATAAATTGTTGGGTTGTTGTCAATGAGGTTAGGGGTTCGAAACACCCACTCGACCTTTCCAGAGTTTATAAGCCCCTTTTGGGAAAAATGGGTCTGCCATGTGGAAACCTCTTATTGGTCCACATGGTGGCCCCGTAACCTGCACAATCATCCCACCACATCAGCTCTGACACATCATCCTTCCATGTCATCACCCATACATCATATTTAGCATGCTATGCCAACATCTATATAGCCCATCCAACATGCCACATCAACATTTGTATGGTCCAATCAACATGCCACATCAACATATGTACGGTTCAGTCATCATGCCACATCAACATTCGTACAACCACATGTAATGTCTGTACTGCCATGTGTCATGTTTGTACTTCCATGTGTCCCATATGTACTACCACATGTCTTGTCTGTATTGTAATGTGTCATTTCTTGGTGATTCCACGTGTCAACCCTGTCACCCTTTTTAGCATGTTTGGCCAAAACTTTAGAATGCCAAAACTTTCTCACACGACGTTTGTTTGACCTCGTTGAAGCGTCGATGGAAATATCTCATCGATCTCTTCGACGTGAGTACATTTACATTAGAATTTGAGAACTTCAATTTTGCTTAGTTTTAGAGATCCTCCTAGATCAAACTTCCCCACAAAACAAAACTTTTGGACCACCAAAATTCTACATACATGATTTGACTTGTCTCTCTTATTTGTACACTTTCAAAAGCATAAAAACATTATGTTGCATATAAGTGATGTTATAACAGGTTATCACTTGTACAATTTTCCCTTCTAGGAGTCTCATACACAACATGTGAGGTTTACAACAATGGAAGCAAACAACTTTAGAGATGTGTTATCCATGTATTACAAATCTCAGCTAATAGATTATCACTTTTTGGTTACTCCTCTTGAATTGTTGGTGCTTGACCAACTCTTTCATTTGCTACCTCTTTCTTCATGGGTGCATGCACAACTTTCTTGATCTACTTTAGACGAAGTTGTGGATGAAGTTTTTAGAATCTGTCAATCCAATGACCACTCATATTGCAACGAGTTCAATTATGATTTTACCACAAGTCCTTCTTGTCATGCTCCACATTTAGTCTTGGAGAGTAGCCTTTACATCTTTCCTCCTTCCCGATAGACATGACCTTCCTGTACAAGGACTTTCTCTTCCAACATTTGGCAACACAATGGTTATGTAATTAACAAAGCGTACATGGATACTTATACCATAAACTACGTTTCTCATTTCCATTCTTCCCATAGTCAAAGAATACATTCAAATAATCTAGTTTACTATACCTTTCATGGTGGTTCTTGTTGTAAGTCTGTCGAGAAGAAACTATCTTCACTCCTTCATGATGTTCACCTCTCATTCGATATGCCTTGCATTCTTTGTCACTCTCGTGAAGTGATGTACCTTCACTTTGTACAAGGTATTTCTGTAATGGCTTAGGCTCTTATCTTGAAACATTTCTTGCTTCAACGACCTTGGAACATTCTCCAACTTCTCCTTTTCCATATCCAAAACCTTTGATTCGGCGAGGTATTTCGAAAACCTCTATGGAATTAGCCATTAATTCCAAGATCCTTTCCATCATAACCCATCTTGGTTAGTATCTTAAAACCTATACCATGAGTATGCTTCTCAAATTCACCCAAAGAAGCATCTACCTTTTGATGGGAAGAAAGAGAAAATGATGACTCACTTACACTGCATACCTCAGTGACAAAATGTGAATCTATGGTAGAAGACGGTCTTCTTGGCATGGCATAATCTTCTTTGTCCTCCACCCTTTCAGCTTTCTGAAGCTTTTTTAAAAGTTAATCCTTGGCTTGCAATTCAAGTTGCAACTTTTGCTTCTCATCCTTTCAGACTGGCAGTATTCTTCTCAATTTATAATTCTCTTCCTACATCTGTTGGTTAATATCTTCAATTTATTGAGGTCTTTCTCGCTTCAAAGATTTTCCCATGATTGTCTTTTTGCAACCTGCACTTCAAACAACAAATCATGTCAAACTAGCTCTGATACCAAACTTGATCTGAAAATGCATTGACGAATTTGCAAATAATTTTAAGTGTAAATTGTCTTAGCTTATATTTTAAAGCTTAATGAACAATTTAACGACTAAATCGAAGAAAGGAATAACAGAAAGACAAAAAAAAAGTTGATAATGGAGTTCACCCATATTAGGATACATCTTCGGTCTGCTTTAACTACACAACCGCTCCATTTTTATAATGTGAAGCACTTCAAATGCTTTATTACATTACAATGGATCTCCAACCTACATTAAAATGTCTTCACCAGCTCTAGGAACATTGTAGAGTTGTTGAAAATCAATTCCCACTCTCTTCCTACACTCAGAAAGGATTGAAAATGCTTGGTCCTTCAATTATACAGGAAAATAATTTTGTATAATAATAAACTCACAACAAATCCTTCCATGTTCCAAGCTTGTGGTGCAATGGTGAAAACATATGAATAAGTAATTGAAGGTCATGGGTTCAATCTGCACCTATTGGGATTTTTGGGCCAAAGAAAATATTCGGTTTAAAAAAATATATTACTTATTTTCCATAATGAGGAATATTGTGGCATATTGGTGAAGTAGTTGGGTTGTTTGGGTGGATTTCAGGTTCAAGCCTACAGACCATCTGCCTTTTTCATAATGGTTAGGATTTCCACTTTAAATAAAAGGTCATCTGCTATCCATAACAAGATCCACTAATGGCCAAATGGTAAATCGTTGGGTTGTTGTCGACGAGGTCAGGGGTTCAAACCACTTGCACGACCTTTCTGGAGTTGATAATCCCCTTTTGGGAAAATTGGGGCTGCCACATGGTGGCCTCTAATTGGTCAATGTGATGGTCCCATAACCTGCACAATCAACCCACCACGTCATCCACCTTGCCACATCAGATATGCCAATCAGTTTGCCACGTCAACACCCATATAGCCCATTCACCATGCCACATCAACATCCATACAACCCATCCAGCAGGCCACTTCAACATCTGTATGATCCAATCAACATGCCACATCAGCATCTGTACGGTACAATCATCATGCCACATCAACATCCATACAACCACATGTCATATCCATACTACCACATGTCATGTCCATACTACCACATGTCATGTATGTATTTCCATGTGTTATGTGTGTACTTCCACATGTCATGTTTGTACTACAATGTGTCAATTTTGTACTGCCATGTGTCAATCCTTGGTGATGCCATGTGTTAACCCTATCACCCCTTTTGCCTATTTGGCCAAAAATTTAGAACGCCATAACTTTTTCATACGACATTTGCTTGACCTCATTCAAGCATCATTGGAAAGATATCATCGATCTCTTCGACATGAGTACATTTACATTATAATTTGAAAACTTCAATTTTGCTTTATTTTAGAGATCCTCGTGGATCACTACCAATAATCAAGCAAAAGAATATGCTCTCCTCAAAGGTGTTCAATTAGCAAGAGAGAACTAGTTCTAGGGCATCATCATCATTGGTGAATTTCTTAATACCATTTGAAGTATTATCAAAGGAACTATACCAAAATACTCCCAACTTTGCAACATAATGAAAAAAATAAGACACATGTTAGTTGGTATCCTTCAAGTCACTTTCTGACATGTATTAAGGGAGAATAATTAGTTGGTGGAATCTCAAGCCAAAATGGCTATCACAATTCCAAAAGGGTCAATTTGGATCAACCAGAGGTTATCCCATCATCCTATACCATAATCAATGCACGATCAAATAATTTCAATGCATGTCAATCAGGTGTCACTCCAATGTAGGAATAAAGGTTCCAACACAGTGAGGGCCTTCTCTGTCACACAGTCTACACAAGACAGGACGTACTCTCATAAAGCCAAGGATCTGTTTATGCATGAGAAATGTGGGATATTACAACATAAGTACATTATAGTTACGTTGTGGGAATCAGTAGATGTGATGGACTCAAGATTTTCTCTAGTCTCTGAACATCCACTCTGCCTGAGGGCCATCATGAGAAGGAATAGAATATTTGGAATGTGCGAGATTTCTAACAACATGTGCAGGAATCTAACCCACAAATGAATAGAAGTGTGATTTTCAAAGTTAATTATGCAGATGAAGGTTTGGTTTCAGTTGTGTTAGAAGTGAAATGTGGCAATGTTAGATGGGTGCACACAGACAACCTTCGTTCCCCCCTCAAAATTTGGGAAGAAATTATCATAGATGGAGGAATATAGTTGATGTTTCAAGACCAGTTAGTTAAGCAGGGTAATCAAAATACAATTAGGAGCATTAAGTAATTCAAAACATGATTTGCAATCGTAGGGTTGGTCATTTTCATCATCTGCAGCAAAGAGAAATTTAGAAGGAAATTGGCGATATTGGTGGAATCCCTGGGAAAATTGTGTATGCCTAGAGGTATAATTGGGCACCTATTCTTCGTTGTGCAGTTGGGTTCACAAAACATTGTCTCTCTTCTCCTAGGTGCATGTTGTCCATTTTTAAGGGAAAGAGTGGCCCCGACTTCATCATCCTAAGTTGGTATTGTATTTACTTACGACCTATTCCAATGCCTCATTGATGGAGATAACCTGGGGCCCAGGATGTCCCTCCCGATTCTCTAGAGTGAGAAATTCAACAACTTCAAATTTCTTACTAGAATCTGTCTACTTGGGTCTCTTAGATTCTGCACATCCTTATTCAACATAGGATGGCTATGTGTCAGCAACACAACGAGGTCGATGCCATAATACACTAACATATTTGGGTCATTTTTCGACGGTTGTTTTGACACTCTTGTGATGTTATGTCGTTGACATTGCGATGAATCTAGAATCTTTGAAACATCATTTTATGTCATGTGGCAATTGCGACAAAAATGAACAAACATCGCAAGAGCGACAACATAGGCAATTGCGACAAAAAAAGAAATATCGTCGCCAATACGACAATATAGGAAAACTATGTGAAAGCAACATTTCGTCTCAATTGTGATGCCCATTGCGACAACAACTTTTGTGGTTTATATAGAAAAACTGTACAATAATTTAATCGTTCATCTCATTGGCGACGACAAATTTTCGTTGTTTACATAGAAAAACCGCCGCATCAATTGAAGTTGTCGTCATGTGTGTGACGACAACTTTTCGTTGTTTATATAACAAAACTGTTGCATCAATTGAATTTGTCATCGTGTGTGCGATGACAAATTTTCATTTTTATATAGCAAAACTGTCGCAACAATTGAAGTTGTCGTCGCATGTGCGACAAGAAATTTTCGTTTTTATACAACAAAATTGTCGCAACAATTAAAGTTACATGCGACGACAACTTTTCATTTTTATATAGCACAACTGTCGCAACAATTGAAGTTGTCATCGCACAGGCGATGACAACTTTTCGTTTTTATATAGCGCAATTGTCGCAACAATTGAAGTTGTTGTTGCACAGGCGATGACATCTTTTCGTTGTTTATACATCAAAACTGTCGCAACAATTAAGGTTTGCATCACAATTGCGACGACCAATATTTATTTAAAAAAATAAAAAAATAAAATTTTAGGCTGCAATTTTGATACTAATATTAATATTACCATAATAATTTTTTAATTGATATGTTCTCCATTACTAATTATTTAAAAGAAAATTAATGAAGTCAAAGTGTTAGGATTGCTCTGAGCCACTAAACATAGAATCTAATGCTCTCTATGCCAAATCCATGAAGAATCTGTTGACCATCTGCTCCTCAATTGCCCCTTTGCAAAAGAAGTCTGGTGGCATTCCCTGCCAGGAGGGATCCCTTCTGACCAAGTCCCTCCTGACATACCCACTCTTCTAAAAGCCTGGGCCACCCTCTATCCTTTCCCTCTCAAGGCCAACCCTCAAATCAAGTGATGTTGGATGTCCCTCCCTAAATTCATCCTTTGGAAAATTTGGCTCGAAAGAAACTCCAGAATCTTCATAAATCTGATCGCTTCGCCCGACATCATTTCTGCCAAAGCCAAAGCCCTACTGGGAGACTGCCTCTCCTACTTTTGTCCTTTCAACAAATCCCTTTCTCTCAACTCCCCTGATAAATATTGGATCCATAGCCTCACTCTAGACCTCAAAGCCCCCCCTCCTCTCACTAAGGATCACAAAATCTGGTGAACTATGGGAATTAGACTACTCTTGGGGGCTTGGAGTCGAATCCAATAATATAACAAAAGCTCTAAGCCTTTGGCAAGGAATTATCCAATCCCGAAAGCTAGAAATCAAAGAAATAATGATGATAGGTGACTCCCAGATTTTAATCCAAGCTATGGTCACCAACACCTTGCCTACTCAAATGAATCTGTGCCACATTCTCAAGAAAATCATGCATCTCTCCTGCTCCTTCTAAAAAATTGACTTCTTTCATGTGCTCTGTCATCTCAACGTCGAATCCGACCAAGCTGCCAAATCTTCCACCCACTTGAGAAGAGGACAACTCTCCCTAAATGGAACTTTGGTTTTCATCCCTCTCCCTTAGCGACACCCGATGAGCACTCAGTTGGGCCTCCCAGGGCAAGTGGCCTTCGTTCCCTCCCGACTTCATACTCATGGAAGCACTCCTCCGCCTCACTTGTCTATCCCTTCTCTCGTGTGATGGTACTTATCTTCACTATTTGTGTCCCCTCCCCTCCCCCTCCCTATCCTTCACCTCACGTCCCTCCCACACCTCCACACAGATCTCTTATCCCTCTCGCATGGAACTCATGTGAGCCCCCCCTCCTCCCATGGTGGCACATGAACGAGATACCGTTAAATTTAGGAAGGTGGTGAACTCCTCCTGCTCATCTTGCCTTCCCAATTATGTATGGTTTCTCACCTAGCTTGAGCTCCCAGTCTTTCCCCCGGTTAGTCTCTACCTGTTTGCCTCAGCCAGACCTCCCTCCTGGTCTTTTTCCACCACTCTCGCAATGGAGTCCAGTTCCAACTCCACCACCCCCCCTAATCCCTCACCCTCCCTGGAACTCAAAATTCGTAGGATGAAATGCACGCTTGGCGCACATAGAGGATTCCTACTCCATCTTGACAGGGAAGGAGGTCGTAGGTTCGAACTAAGGGAAGATCTAATCCAGCTAAGGGATGAAGTGGTATAATCTCTCACCTACACAACTCAGCAAGCTAACAACAAAATTGTTGATCTGGAACCAAGAATTGAAAAGCTGGAAATTCAAGCTGCAAGACAGAGCTGCCAGACAGATGCAGGGGGGAAGGCGACCACAAGCGCAAGCTCCTCCATCCTGGGTTGGAAGGTTTAATCCTGAATTCCTCTTTCTTGGAATTAGTTCTTTTTGGATATTTGGTTCTCTTCTTTGTAAGTTGGAGTATAGGCCCTTATGCAACTCAGACAATCGTGCTGTAAGTCGGTTCTTATTCTGAGTTTAGTTATATTTTGGACTCTCGGCTGTTATGGGAATTATAGAACTTTATAGCATGGCAACCCCTTTTGTAATCTCGAAACTCCCGCACTGAACATAAGGCTGAATTATGTAAGTTTTCTCTACAGTGGTTATACCACTGGTTTTAATATATAAACCCCTTTCTTGTGTAAAAAATAAATAAATTACCATAATAGACTTAAGACTAGTCTATTATATGAAAGTTCACAATCATTCACATGATAAGTTTCAAAGGAATAATTAAAATATGTTTCTTTCTTTCATATTGTAGCTAACAACAAGAGAAAATATGTATTAAACCATGTCATACATAACACTATTGCACACTTGCTATATGATCATTTCATACCTGCTCATTATGAAGAGTTGCATACAACCCACTCAAAACTATCATTCAAAGAAAACAACATAGCATAACCTTCAAGATGAAGACAACTAGTTAAAAATGGTATTATCCAAAGCATAACAAGTACAATTTCATGTTCAACAAT